>CAWUFW010018115.1:0-234852 GCA_963921515.1 Calotriton arnoldi | reverse complement strand
TAATCAATCTTCCCTACCAAACGCAGCCTCTCATTTCTTTTCGTGAGATGGTGCTCCTCCCCACGGTATGGCGCCCGTGTAGATAATTGTTCAACAAATGCCGAGCTGTGTGTGCCTTCTTAAGCCATTGGCATTTGTTGAACAATTATCTACACGGGCGCCATACCGTGGGGAGGAGCACCATCTCACGAAAGAGAAATGAGAGGCTGCGTTTGGTAACTGTTGCCAGATGACATGCAGCGCAGTGAGCCGTTTTTAAATACATTCACCACGATTTCCTGGACCTTACTATAAGGATGAAATATGTTAAATATGGACAATAAGGCAATACACCCACTGAGGGAAGATTGATTACTCGTTTTGAAGACAACATATCCCAAGATGCAATGGTAATCGAGGCGAGTGGAGAATGGTATGTCAGCAGGCAGGCGAGCTGTGTGTGCCTTCCTAAGCCATTGGCATTTGTTGAACAAATATATATAGAAATATATATATATATATATATATATACAAATATATATATATATATATTCTGCTCCAAAAATTGTCCCCCAGGTGAGCAGCACTCAGCCAGCAGCTCTCTCATGATAGGCAAGGACGAGGCTCTCTCATGATAGGTGAAGTGGGTTCAGCGTTTGAACACACTGTCTCTGTTCAAGCCTCTGAAGAGAAGCATATGGAGCTTCGAAACGCGTCAGGCATTTCCATTACGGAGCAGCTTCTACAAGCGGATCCTCGTCCCTGCCTATCATAAACAAAGCTGTTGATCGAGTGCTACTCACCAGGTGGACAACCTTGGAGCAGAATATATATATATATATATATATATATATCAGTGATGTCATTTGAGATGTCATCAGTGATGTTACTGAACATGTCATGAGTGATGTAATATGTGACATCATCAGCAGTGTATTATGGGGCCGTGAGTTATAGTTAGCTCAGCTAACTATAACGGCTGAATTTCTCTGGTTTTGTATGAGTGAAATGTCAGCCTAACTATAACGCTGCTGTAACGTGTGGTTTTTCAGTGAATTTCTAAGGTTTTTTAAATGCTAATTCCTTACTATAACGTCCCTGAAACCTGTGTTTTTTTCTGTGAATTTCTTTTTTTTTTTTAAGTAGTAGTCGCATTTGCTGAGTGGTGGAGAAAGGGGACTGGGCCTCTGACCAGCTCTCAGGAACTCTGTTGCGTAGGACTTACAGGAGGAACCAGGAGGGCTTCTTGGCCCCCAAGGTCCCTTAGAGGTAAAGTGGGCTTCATCCCCCAACCAGTAGTGTGCCAGGAGGTTCGTTTGCAGAATGGTGGAGAAAGGGGGTGTGGCCTCCGAAACCTCATAGCAATCCCACTGTGTAGGACTTACTGGAGGTAACAAGAGGGGTAGTTGGCCCCAAGGTCGTCCTTGTGGGCCAACTACTCCTCCTTTTACCTCCACTAAGTCCCACAAAGCAGGATTGCTGAGTTCTGATAGCAGGCCACTCCCCCTTTCTCCACCACTCTGCAAACGCGCCTCCTGATGCGCTCTTGGTTGGGGGATGGGGGATGGGGGATGAAGTCCTCTTCATTGCTGGGGGTCCTTAGGGGCCAACTAGCCTACCTGTTACCGCCAGTAAGCCCCACACAGTGGGATTGCTGAGAGGTGGTTGCAGGCCACGCCCTCTTTCTTCACCACCTCCTAGCATGCTCTTGGTTGGGGGATGAAGTCCCCTTGCCTTTTGAGGGACCCTGGGGTAATATATAATCTAATACTGGTGGACGGGCTCTTCTTTATATGTTGAGCAGGAACATATAATTACTTTATTTGATTTTTTTATTTTTGTTTCTTTCTCTATACGTGTGTGTGTGTGTGTGTGTGTGTGTGAGATATATATACACACATATGCATTACACGTAGAATATTTCTGTACAATGAATTGATCCCTATGTATTTACACCCATGTTTACATATTTGTAATACTTTTTACATAGATAGACATGTGTGCATAATTATACTTAGGCATTTTTTTATTTATTTATTTACTTATTAGTTCATTAATGTATTCATTCAAAATCTTTATTCATTTAAAAAACAATTGACATAAAAGATACATGATTAAGGTTAACTTAAAATCAGCTCACAGCAATGAGACATAAAATTATACTTCATCAGCATATATCATCAAGCAGAGTAGTACGTAGCTAGGTATACTACAATTCTAAATGTGTTTTACTGAAAGGGAATTTAAACACAATTAAGTAATTATTTAAGAACAGTATAATAAAACCTTTAAAATACATATGTGTCACACAGTGACTTGAGAAAAGAATCATTCTTGACAGAAACATATGCCCTCTGTAAGAAAACAATGTTAGAAACAGGGTGACAGGACCAACAACAAACTATAAAATTCCGTAGGCCCAGTATTGCAATTCCTAGTGGCACTAATCCAGATGAATTCACCTCATTAGGTCCTTCCAGGATGCGGTACAATAGGACTTAAAAAGTGATACTAGCCCTAATGCGAACAGCGCCACAAATAAATGGGGCAATATTAAAACTTGATAGTGGATGGGTCAAAGTACATACCAAGTTTAGAGCAGTCTTATGTATTCATTTATTGTATTTATTTTTTTAATACCTACAAATATATTGTTATACAGGTGCATTCCCTATGAACATACTTACATACTCAGACATATATGTTTTATCAAAGACAGGAGCACAAACCCATCTAAAGACAACTCACCTGCACATGTAATCAAGATGCAATAACATGCTTATATCTTTAATGCATATCGTCATAGAGAGGTGTCAACCAATATTGATGTACATATACATGTGTATACTACATTTATTTAAAAACAAACATGTGTGTGTGTGTGTATATGTATATATACACACATATACATTACCTACTGACTCTCGCCAGTAGGTAGTTATAGTTAGGACCTGGTTTCTACAGGAAAAGCGTGTTTTGACTTGCCTATATCTTTAGCGCCGGTTGACGAATCATCATGGATTTTTTCCCAAAAGTGTTGCAAGTGGGTCTTATTGTGCAAGGAAAGTTTCGGGTGATCCATCAACTGGGGGCTGAGAAAAAGGGGGTGGGTCAAAAAAGTGCATTTTCCATATTAATTTCAATAGGAATTACAGCCCGAACCGCTGGACGGAATTACACCAAATTTGGCAGAAAGCTAGCTCTGGGCCCAGAAAGAGGCCTTTTTGTGATTTATTGTAAATCCGTTCAGTAGTTTTTGAATTATTAAATGAAAACCAGATTTGTGTATCCAGGGATGTGGACCCTCCAAGATACTTGCTGATCTTATGCAGCGATGTGATTGGCTGCCAACATTTCAACCAGGAAGCATTGGCAACCATTTTGGGACTCAGCCTCAGCCGAGTCCTAAACAAAAAGATAAAAAATAGAAAAGGGGACAGGGTAGGAATACCCCGACCCCCTAGCCTTGGTGCTGGGGTACCCCTGGGACCCCGCCAGGACAAATAAAGGATTTTATTTTTGCCAAAAATCATGTCTTATTCTGCGAAAATTTTAAAAAAAGTGCGGTCTCCTGCGCTTGTTTACAAAATAGCCCCAGGTGGGGCAGGTCCAGGGGACATGTGGCATTATTATTTTTTAAACGATGGGGGCCCCCCTCCTAAGACTCTATTTATTATTATTATTATTATTATTATTATTGCATCTTGTAAAGCGCACGGCTATCTCCGACGGAGGTGTCCCGGCGCTGACAGCGATTGCGGGGTGGTAATACCTGGTGGAGGAGGCTCTAGGGGAGGCTAAAAAGCCAGGTTTTAAGAGTCTTCCTAAATAGAGGTTCTGAGTTAGCCTTTCGGAGATACTCTGGCATGGAGTTCCAGAGAGAGGCGATTTTATAAGCAAATGATCGACCGCCCAGTCTAGCTTTTTTGAAGCGGGGGATAGCTAGGAGTCCCTGGTGATTCGATCTCAGAGTCCTATTTTGATTATATTTGGGAAATCTGTGCTTTAAGTATTTAGGGCCGGTGTCTCTGGAGGACCTATAGGCAAGGGTCAGAGCCTTAAACTGAATCCTCTTTTTCACAGGTAGCCAATGTAGGCTGCGCAGGTGTGGGGCGATATGATGGCGGAGTGGTACATTCCTGATGAGCCTAGCGGCCGCATTTTGAATGATCTGCAGCTTTCTGATGAGAAAGTCTGGGAGACTGTTGGTATAATCTAACTGTGAAGTGATCAGTGCGTGAACTACCGTTTTCCTACAGTCTATAGGTAGGAGATGTAGTAATCTCCTCAGGGTTTTCAGCTTCCAGAAGCATGAAGATGAAACTAGGCATATCTGGGCTTTCCCTGAGAGGGCGGAGTCAAATTTAAACCCTAGATTTCTCGCAGAGAGGACTGGCAGAGGAGGAGGATTAAGTTCCGTTGGCCACCAGAGTTCAGCTTTAGGTGGTGATAGCTGGTTGAAAAACAGAACTTCTGTTTTGTCCGTAGTTTAATTTCAAACAATTGTCTGTCATCCAGGATGAAATATTAATCAGACATTGTTTGAAGTTAGTGAAAACTGCCTCAGAGTAATCCCTGAAAGAAAACACCAGCTGGGTGTCGTCAGCGTACGAGACCACCTTGACACCCGTGTTGTTTGATGATTGAGGCAAGTGGGGCGAGATAAACATTGAAAAGGGTCGGACTCAGGGCCGTGCCCTGAGGGACTCCACAGATCAGCGGGCAAGCGGAGGAGACATATCGGCGTAGAAAGATTTTCTGGGAGCGGCCCTCGAGAAAGGAGCAAAACCAGGTTAGAATGGTGCCCCCACACCCATCTGCTCAAGCCTCTCCAAAAGGATCGGGTGTGAGACAGTGTCAAATGCTGCGGACAAGTCCAGCAGCACCAACATTGCGTAATTACCATGGTCCAAGGTTTCTCGTATCGTTTCTGCCACTTCCAGTAAAGCTGTCTCAGTGCTATATCCTGACCTGAATCCTGATTGGGAGTCATGTAAAAGTTTGTTCGATTCTAGGTAAGCTGAGAGTTGTTTCTGCACTTCCTTCTCCAAGATGTTTAGCCCCGGCTACGACCACCTCCCTGTGGCTTTATAACTATAATGGAGGGGGGCCACGCCAATATACTCTATTGAAAACTCTTGTCAGACCTATATACTTTTACTAATGGCCTCCCTAAGGCTCATAGCATGGACTGTTCCACAACAATAAGTCTTTTCATTCCAAATTATCTAAAATTCATTACTATTTATTAAGATATTTTTTCATTTTTTTAAGTTTATACAGCATTTTCAAAGAATGTTTTTTACAATTATATGAATTTTGTTCACAGTATCAATCAATACAAACATACAATCCTTTTCAAATATCTATATATAAATATACATCTGAGTTCATAGAAAATAATGCATAATTAAGATTGCCACAAGCATATTATTTACAAATAATTTACACAGAAAGATATGAGAAACCTTTTTAATCATTCATACAACTGACCCCAAAACATATCAACAAGCATTCAATCTCACCAGCCAAAACTCTCTCTCACAGGCGCAACACACTCACACTCAGACAACAATCCTAAGGAGACTTCCGTTCACTAATATGACATACACTGTAGATGTTTTTGAAAAGAAGGGGGATCCCTACAAATACAATGTGCTTGCTAATCGCAGGGAAAAAGGCTCTTAGGTAAAGAGATAATAGCAAGCTTTCAATTAAATCTGGAGTTAAAACATTCTAGGTATCATGTAAACAAATATAACCACACAATGAACCGACTATTAACTGAAACCAAAATCTTATTTCTGTTTATAAAAATATTTTATTTAGTTATTTAGGGGCCCATTACGATGGCGGGCGGAAGCACAACCGCCGTGCTGGCGGATGCAAAAACCACCAGTTACCGCCGGCACGCAGCAGTCCACACGCCCGCCCAATTACGATGCGAAAAGCAGGCCAAACACCGCCGGCAAGCCAGCAACACCGTCCGCCATCAAAGTGCGCCCGCACACGTAGCGGCGCAGCCCAACTGACACACACCGTCCGACGAAACACGTCCCGCCCGGCGCATAAATTACGATGCCGCAAACAAACGGCTCCCACGGCAAAGAGACACCGCACGTGAAAGAGAGGCGGAAACACGGACGCAGAGCACGGACAACGAAGAAGCGGCACCCGGGCATGAATCCAGCACTGCAGGCCCTTCCCATGCTTCTGCTGATGCACCACCAAGGACGCAACGTACCGCGGAGACGCAGGTAGGCACACACACAACAAGTGCACGCAAACAGCGCACACAGTGCAAGGGCGGAAAAAGCGGACAACCCCCCACCAGCGCGTGCACACTACACATCCACCATTGCATCCACATATGACACACAGGCCAAATCCCAACATCGCGGAACACATGTGTACACACCACCTGGGACTAGGAACCAACCACCCCGTCACGGCCCCAAAGCGCCGATGACGCCGCCACACATGCGCACAACGCAGAGGCCAACCGCAGCGCCATGCATGCGTCGCACACAGACACAGGGACACAACCAAGCAGCACACACATCAGCCCCACCCCGAACGCACATGACACGTGACAGGCCGGCCACAGACATGTCCCCAACGCCCAATTCACGGACAACACCCAACGCCACACAACCGACGCACACATGTCAGTGAAGTCACGCAACAGCAGGACACACCCCAGTGTAACAAACATGGCGAAGCACACAGCGGCGGCAACACCAACTAGGAGAAGCAGGGCCCCTTCGGGAAGAGGAACGCCAGTACCACACTGAAAAACCCATACCACCCTGCACATATGAACAAGACACATGAAACGGAACACCAAAGAGCCCGGGGACCGACAACAGGTGGCCCAAGAATTACATCCACACACAAGGCCCAACGCAGAGCGGAAAGGCAGCCTGCCGCCCACACAAGGGAGAGCAGACAGCACTGAATGACCTTCCATTCCAACACCGAAACCACAGCCCTACGACAGAAGCCGGTGAATACAGCCATTGTCCAAGAATAGACCAACACAGGCATGCCGAGGAGACCGACCACAGGGCAGATAGCGCATATCACAGAAGCACACAACGGACGGGGAAGAAAGAAGAAAACACTCCCCCATGTCGGCCACATGCAAGTTAATTGGAAGGAGTCACACAGCACTGACCTTGAACTGTCTGAGAAGCATGTGGGAAGAGGGCCTGTGTCCTCCAAACAAGCCAACAGAACACAAGTCCTGTCTCCCCACGACTACACAGAGCTCACAGCAACCCCGGAGCGTGCACATTGCAGACTGCACACACAGCCGGAGCACGCCACCTCTACGAACCGCTGCGAAATGGCAACCGCAACACACCTACCCAACTACGCCGAACAGCTCAAGCTGTACCAAACCAACACGATACATACATTGGGATGCGATCTCCTGTCCCTGCTGAACGTAAGTTACCGACTGACTTACCGCATCACATTGTTCAGCTGCGTCATGCCCGTCTTCTACTGTCGGAGGTGTCCCTACCAGCATCCCGTCGAGATATGCCTCTCCAACCCGGCATGTCTGAAGGCGGACCTGCTACCACTACTCCTCCCTCTGGACGCACACGACAGGGCCTGCTCTGCCTATGGGGGCATGGCGTATGTGGCCAACATCGCACGCGCACTGAAATGGAACCACTGTGCCTCCACACGACGGATCATCGAGAACAGCTACATCGAATGTCACCCAGCATGCCCCATCATGGTCCTCCAAGGGACAACCTACGAACAACACCTTGACAGCCACCATCCGCTTCATTGGCTGGCAAACATGTACACCACCAATGACATGGAAGCCCTGCTGGACGGCATCGCATACCTGACAACCTGTAAATACGTCGGACCACAACGCAGGTTCCCCGAGTGACCTATGAAGTCCAACCCCGCACCCATGCTCAGCTTCCGCACGGACTGGCCAGTCACCACCACAACAGCCATACCAAACGACCGGCAACTGTAACCACACCATCAACGACATCGCCATGACATCGGATATGACCGGGACATGCACACTGTTCCCCATCACATCCAGGAACACCGCATGCATCGTGGGAGGCAGTGGCATGGGCTCTGTGTATCGCACCCACATGGACGGAACTGCACGAACAACCAGGACACGACATGGATCCAGCGCACATGGACACACACACCGCTCAGTGGACATGAATAGGTCGCCTGGAGTCTGTGGGTGCTGCACCCCTCCCACCCCCGCCCCGGGAATCCCATACCAGGACCTTTGCATGGACGACAAGTGCATACAACAACAACACGACCCCAGTGACTGTGACATGTCCAGTAACCACCACAGTGCAACAACAAGTGGCACGCCGCTGCATGCACGCAAGCACATGCCCTGATGTCATCTCACATGCACGCGTGCATGAGGAACAACCGCAGCAAACCTGTCACATGGAACTGAGATGGACTGTGCCCATGATGCCGAGCGGTCTGGTAGGCTACATGTATACCGTCTGTGTCAAAGTCCGCAGCTCCGCAGCTATACGTAAATGTACATTAGCACAGCCTTGGCCAAGCAGATGTAACCCCACAACCTATCCCATTTGTAATCATGCTCAGTATATCCTCAACATGTATTCCGCTGCCAGTAGTGTCCACTATACTGCATCACAGAGGACAGAAGACTCAATATAATGTTTGAAACCAAAACTGCCTCCGCTGACTCATTTCACAAGTACGAATGAGAGAGAATGAGAGTATGTGAAGTACACGGCAGTCGTGACATGACCATGTAGTCCACTGGTATTGGATGTCAACGCAAATGAGTAGCACTACTGTGGAAGACACACATGTGTCGTGTGAAGTCGTATGGACGCAGTGCTCAGGTGGGTGGGTGCGACGGGTAGATGCGCACATGCCAAGTTGGAGCACGCCGTGTTGGGAGGGGTCATGAACAGTACACCACCGCTTCCCTGGGCATTGTGAGAGGACACCTGTCGGGGGAGTGAACACGTGTGTGCACAGCAGCCGGGCACACGTACAAGGCGGTACCAGGCGCACCTCAGCCCACCCTCTGTGGACAAGCTGGATCCTGTTGTGCGCCCACCATGCCCCTTGACAAGGCACACACAGCCCCAGTCGACCAGGTGTAACCCCAACATAGTCAATCCGCACAGGCGATACAGGGCACGGCATGGCAGTGGAGCATGGTGTGTGAGAGGTCTCCTCGCGCTCCTCCTGCTCATATCACGCAGGCAATAGAACCTCAACGTCTAGCATGGCACAAGTCACATGGAAGTGTAGGGGGACGCACCACAGCACGAGCAGCACTGACGTCACGGGAGGTGGCTCGCACCATCCCATCCATTGCCCATCATACCAACCACGACACATGCCATTGCGACTAAGTGCAAGCGCGTGCGCCACCACCCCGAGCCCTCCCCAGAGAGGCCAAAGAGTGAATGTGTGGGCCATCAGCCACAGACGGACGCGGCCTGGCCGCAAGGGCAGCCACAGCCACTGGGTGTCGCAGGTGGCGGATCCGGAAGGCGAAGACTGTGATGCATAGTCCATGCAGGCCGGGTCTCCATTTGGGGCACCACGCAGGTGGACGGCGTCCCGCCACACATCATACCCTGAGACAGCCCACTCGTGCAACTGGACCCACACATACACTCCTTGCCCTCTCTGGTGCGAGCTTGGGGCTGCCTGTGCAAGCGCTAGCCTCGCAGGTGAGCATGCATATTGGGGGAGCGAGGGGAGGACATGAGGGCTGGGGCGAAGATGACTGTATCACTGTCAGTTAGTACAAGGGATGACCCAGATGTGGAAAGGAAGAGACGTGTCCCGTGTGCACTGCAACTAGTCGCCAATCCAACTACCCCCCCATGTCCGGAATGTAAGCCCGCACCTAGGCCCGCCCATCCGCCACATCGAACATACCACCAGCACGACAACCTTCCCATTCGAAACACTGACTGGGGGTGGCGACCAGTGTACAATCATGTGTAGCCTACCCACGCCCTCCATGATCCATGTCACCTGCGGCAAAGTCATGACATGCGCAATGAGGGAAGTGAGGAGAGCTGTCCGCCCCACGCGCAGAAGGTGCATCAGCTCCACAGACCCAGCAGCGAGTCCAGCAGGGGTCACATGTGCAGGGGCAGCTGTGCCTGGTGTGAAGGCACATGCATATAGACAGCACATCGACCAATGTGTAGTCTGCCCACATCTACAGTCCATCATCATGCGGACATAGGAATTGAACACAGGGCAACACATCTTAGCTGGTGCACCCACCGTGACCAACAATGCGCAATCATCGACGTACCCGCCCTGTGCATGGCCCCCCACCCAACGGAGGCACATCCAGTGCCACCATCCCACACACACAAGCCTTCCACGGAACATGCTGTGTCCAATGGTCAGTACAGAGTCAGCGCCCATCTGGTGGATCCTGAACAGGAGACACATGCACACACATGCCAGCTCCCACTATGTACGACTGCCACCTGGCACGTGCAATGTAACCTCTCACCTGTGACGTGTGACTGCAAGCACACAGCCGTCTTGGCATGGGGCTGTCAATGTGGACACCAGTCAATGTTTCGGGAGCTGTGATCCGTACAGTGCTGTACATAGGGTGCAGTGCTGACACCTACTACTGTCTCATATCCCCTCGTGCCACAGGTCCCACTTGTATTGGCCGCTCAGCCCGTGCCCACATCGTCGTCGTCGTGTGCCATACTCATCCAGCCTCGGAAGCAGTTCCATGCTCAGCAGACACTCATGTTGCCGTGGCGTTGCCGCTTGTCGAATATGCAGTCAGTCCCCATCAGCACGCCCCGCAAGTCATTGGGGCCTAGATCCCCATGTGCATGCACATGGCAGTGGTATGTCTCACTTGCCATTGCCATTGTTGGGAGACCTGTGTAAGTGTATTGTGGCCGTGCCGTCCCAGCTTGACAGCTGGGCTGTGGCTCATGTGCTTGCTCAGTCATGTCAGTGATGTGTATGCGAAATTGCTATGTGCCGTGTTGCTTTGACATGTGTCCTCTGCCATTTAACCCAGGCGGAGACCGAACATTGACCGCCCATACCAATTGCTGGCGGACATGGACGATACAGAGGTAATCAGGAAGTTTCGGCTGGACAGGCCAACTCTGCATCGACTGTGTGCCATGTTAGAGCCCCATCTCCGTCCCCGCAGGGTGTATCCGACTGCTGTCACCCCCACGGCTAAGGTGATGGCCGCCATGCATTTCTTCGCCACTGGGTCATTCCAGCACACAGTGGGCAGTGGAGGAGGGATGTCCCAGCCCATGTTCAGCAAGGTGCTGAGGGATGTACTGGCAGCCATGATGCTGTACCGGAACAGGTACATCCGCTTCCCCAGGGCTCGTGAATTGGCGGCAGTGAAGGGTGCATTCTATGCCCTTGGCAGAATCCCACACGTCGTGGGAGCCATTGACTGCACTCATGTTGGCCTTGTTCCACCACAGGCCACTGAGCACCTGTACCGCAACAGGAAGCACACGCACTCCCTGAATGTGCAAGTGGTGTGCCTTGCGGACATGGTGATCACCCACGTGTGTGCAAAGTTTCCAGGCTCGGCCCATGGCGCACACATAATGCGCAACAGCATCTTGCCACGACTGATGGCCAATCTGCAACAGGATCGTGCCTGTATTGTCGGTGAGTATGTGGAGTGGTGTAGCGTGCTGGTTGTGCGATGCTGTCCCCTGTCCAGTTGGAATAGCTACGGTTCTCTGTGTCCCTCACACCCAGGTGACTCTGCGTACCCGAATGGGGCATGGCTGCTCAGTCCATTGAGGAATCCTCGCACCCCAGCAGACGATCGATACAATGAGGCACATGGGAGGACCAGACGTGTGGTCGAGCGTACCTTTGGCCTCCTCAAGTCCAGGTTCAGGTGCCTGGACCGCACCGAGGAGTGCACTGGCGTACTCCCCACAGAAGGTGTGCCAGATAGTGGTGGCGTGCTGCATGCTGCACAATCTGGCCATTCGGAAGCAGATCCCCCTCATTGTGGATGACGGAGATCAACCAGGGCCCCAGCCCGCAGACCAGGACAGCTCGAGTGAGGTGGACAGCGGAGAGGAGGAAGCTGGGAATGTGCGCCAGCAGCTCATCGCCCGCTACTTCACTTGACGGTGAGTGTCCATGTACGACGGATGATGTGTCTGTATCTGTGCAGGTGTGTGTGTGCTGTGTCAGGGTGGCCGTATGTTCACTGCGTGCAGTGTGTCAACGCTCCATGGCCAGGGTAGTATGCCACTGTTGGTGACTGTGGCATTGTGCCCTATTGCTCTGTGCGATGTGTGTACATTGCTTGTAGTTGTTGACATGTACTGTGTGATGGGTGTGTGACACACTCATTGAATGTGCTCCTGTTCTGTCTCCCACCCCTAGGTCCCTACAGGCCCTCCGGATTCCATTGCCATGCCACGCATCAGGTGCCCTTCCGCCCAAGGTGGCCGTTGTATTCCGTACAAATAAAACACAGGGCACAAACAGCAGTTAGTGAATAAGGTGCATTTATTACGAACTGTGACATGTGATTGTGTGTAAGGTGATAACAAAAGTGGTGCGTGCAGTGACAATGAGCTGTCGGTCATGGCTGCGTGATGATCAGGGTGTACCCACTGGTTCTATGTCCATAGTCCAACACACACATGCCATCCAGCTGGCTGTGTGGAGTGGGATCGTAGAGCAAGTCAATGCAGTGGCTGGTCAAGGAAGGCTGGCGGAAGGCTGGCTGGCTGCCTCACTTGCGACTGGAGCGTGCGAAGTCCTCCCGGGAGATCTGTTTCCTCTTCGGACGGCCCCTTCCACGTTTGGGAGGGGGTGTGTGGTGGCGACCTGCTGGTGGTGGGTGAGGTGTGCTCACTGGCTGTGGACGCAGGGGAAGTGGACACTGCTGGCCGACCCTGCGCCCTAGCAGGTGGTGGCGGAGGTGGTGTTGCTGGCCTTGCCTGTGACCCCACCGCCACCACCAGCTGGCCCATGAGGTCCACGAGTTGGTCCATACGGGACACGAATTGGCCCATATGGGCGTCCATGGACCTCAGCACCCCCAGCACCTCCCGCGTGTCAGTAGCAGACCTGGCCCATTGTCCTTGGGCCTCTTCATAGGCCCCAAGGACTCTGGCCATTTGAGGCAGGGCATGGCTCCCAGGGGAGGCTGGCGTTTCCCTGACCCTGCTCCTCCTACCAGTCCTGCTGCCACCGGCCTGCCCACTAGCCACATTGCTCACCACGGTCCTCGCTGTGGCTCCCAGGGTGGATCCAGTCGGCCGGGCCACCACCTGCGCTGGGGCTGGTGCCAGCGAAGACGTGGTGGTGGTGGAGGCGGTGGTGGTCGGTGCGGCGATGGTGGCGGTTGCGGCAGTGGTAGTGGCCGCAATGACCGTGGGTGTGGCCGCAACGACAGTGGCAGCAGGGGACTGGGACTGTTCAGCATCCCTGGATGATGGGTTGGTGGGTAGGAGGGGTCCTGGGGAGCGGCTGGGCCCTGCCACGCCAGATGGGCCAGCTTGGTGGTCCGTGTCCGAAGAGGTGGACAGATCCTCCAGATCCGTGTGTCCTCGTTGGGGGCTTGTAGGCTGGCTGTGCTGGCTGCTGTCTCCATCCCCAGCGTCCAGCAGTTCGTCACCTGTGGAGAAAATGAGATTTGTTATTGTGTTGCACCTGGCGAAGTATGTATTAGTCGTCTGACATTGGCAGTTCGTGCAATCTCGTACATGGGTTTCCCGGAGGCGAGTGTGTGGCTGTGGCATCTGTAGTTGTGTGTGCTAGGCAATGGGACTGTGTGCTGTGCACATGTGGCATGGGACGGATTGGCCATGCCGATGGGTGTGTTGCTTTGCCCCTACTCATTGTGACTCTGGTGTATGCGGGCTCCTGGCCCATCCTGGGTCTGGTTTGTACTTTGCTTTTGGAGTTCATATGGAACGCTTAGGAACGCATATGGCAACATGGGGGCCATGCCCCAGATTCGCATTTGGGATGGAATATGCTTTTGGGGTTCAAATGGAACGCTTAGGAACGCATATGGCAACATGGGGGCCATGCCCCAGATTCGCATTTGGGATGGAATATGCTTTTGGGGTTCAAATGGAACGCTTAGGAACGCATATGGCAACATGGGGGCCATGCCCCAGATTCGCATTTGGGAGGGGATATGCTTTTGGGGTACATGCTGTGAGCCATGGGTGCCGAACGTGACATGTGTTGTGGCAGCATGACAGTGCATGGTCTGAGGTGTGTGCATGCCTGACATGCCCTGCATATTTGCTGTCTGTTGTGGTTACTGGACATGGCATTGGACGCATCGTTATGAGTGAGTGATAGTTGTGTGCCAGCCAACGTATTGCAGTTGTCCCATCTCCTTGGTGTGCGTGCTGCCCTGTGCCATGTGCATCACTGCAGTGCTCGGGGGGTGTGGCCCATGTTGTGTGTTGTTGCTCACAGTGTGTCGTGCGCTTAATTGACTTCTGGCACATGGTTGGTCATGGGCATGTGTCTTAGCGTGACTGCTGTATGTGTGGCAGCTGTGCGGATGACATGCCTTTCATGTGACTGGGGCTGACGGATGGGATGGATGGTATGTTGTATGTGCATGGTGTGTCTGTGAGTTTGATGGGTTCAGTGGTGTTCGTGTGCATTTCTGTTGTTCCGCTCTGTTGCGTCTAGTGTTGTTTGTCTTACATAGGCGTAGTTGTGGGGTGTGGGGTTGACAGGCAGTGGGGGCTACATGGACAGGACTTCAATGGTGTTTCGGTTGTGTGTGATGAGTTGCACTGTGGCTGCCGTGTGGGACTATATTCAGTGTGGCTTGTGCATGCAGACGTGGCTCCTTGGGTGTTGCTATGTCTGTGATGGGTCATGTGGGGTGTGAGTCTGCTGTTCATGTCCGTGTGCACATTGTTCACTTGTTCGTGACGGTGGGCGGTGCTGCGTGTCCGTGTGCTACGTGACATGTCCCATGTGTTGGTGGTGTTATGGTCCTCATGCCTCCAGTAATCCAGCCCTGTCCAGTTTCCCACCTGCAAGTTGTTCGTGCGTGCACTGTACTGGATGCCACATGGCTCTAAGCGGGGGTGCTCCATGTTGCAGGTCTGTGGGGGTGGGGGGGTGTAGTGGGTCGTGGGGGTGGCTGTACACCCTCTGACACCGATTGCTGTGGACCGTGATGTCTGCCTTTCGGCTGTCGTTGTGCACTGCGGTGGCTGACACGTGGCTGTGGGGTGTGGGGGATGCTCCTCCTTGCTGTGCTGTGGGACTGGGGCCTGGTGTGTGTTGTACTTGGGCTGTCCACCGTCCCACCCACTGCACTTTGTGTTCCTGCCACTTACCTGTTACTTGTCGGTTAGTGCAGCTGTGGCGGACACATGGGTGTGGTGGGTGCTCGTTGTGGCGCTTCTGGCATATTTGGGGACCTGTTGGTGGTTACGTGGCTGGCTTAGTGTACACATGTCCCCACGCATCTTACAGTTGTTCGGTTTGGCCTGTGTGTGGTAGTGTCTGTTGCATGTGCGTGTGATGTGTTGTGTATTGTGTGCTGGACATGGGGGTGTTTGTCCCTGGGAGCTGTGGCATGGTGGTTGCGCATGTGAGTACATAGCGGTGTGCTAGTATACATTAGTTTGTACTTACCAGCCTCCACTCCCCTGCTAATCCGGCGAGGATCTCCGGATGGATTACGACTCGCACCTTCTCCTCCCACGCTTTGAAGGTCTTAAAGAGCGCGGGATTCCCTCCGCCAGTGACGGCAGCCAGCTCTCTGTTTTTGCCCTCCTTCTTCTTGACCAGGCTCTTTACGTCATTCCAACGTTTGTTTATCTCGGTTCTGTTCCTGGGCAGGGTCCCGACTGCATTGACCTGGTCTACGATCCGGGTCCACATTCTGTTTCTGGTGGCTAGTGGTGTGTGCTGGACCATGTTCCCATAGATTTGTGGGTACACCTTGATGATCTCGTCGACCATGACCGTCAGCTCCATGGGCGTGAACTTGGGCATCCTTTGTGGTGCCATGGTGTTTGTGGTGCTGGTGCGGTGTGTGTTGTGTAATGTGCAGGGGGTTTGTGGTGCCGGTGTTTGGTGGTGGTGGTGGTGGTTGTGATGTGTGCGTTTCTGTGGTGTGCTGCTGTCCTTGCTGTGTCACTGTGTCCTCTCCTCTCCTCTCTGGTTTGCAATGTAGCAAGGGGTTGTGGTCTGTGGGAGTGCTGCTTTTGTACTCACCTATGTGGGTGTGTCCTCATGGTCTGTTGTTTTCAGGTGTGTTGTGTCTGGGGTTCTGGCCTTTGTATTTTTTGTTTGTCCGGGGGTGTTTTCGGGATGTGTACTGTGCTTGTGTATTTGTGTGTGCCTTGCTGTGTGGACTTGTTGGCCATGTTGTGTGCTATTGGTTTTGTGTGCGGATGGTTTCTGTGCAGGTACGTGGGCGCCATGGCTTCTGCCGTGTCGATTCTCATCGGCGTTGTTTGCGCTGGCGGGCGGTATATTTGTGGTTTTCCGCGCTCATGGCGGTGCGATCGTAATTTCACGTGCGGTGTGTCGGCCGTGTGGGCGGGCGGTTTTGTGTTGTCGTGCGTGTTTCCGTCCGTGGCGGGCGGTTTGACTCCGACTCGGACGATGGCGGGCGGTATTTTGTGTGCTTTTCCGCCGATGGCGGTTTTCGGTTTGTGTACTCATAATGGCGTGGTCGGTGTTCAGGCGGTGTGTGCGGGCGGATTTTTGCCGCTTCCATGCCTGGCGGATTTTTTTACGCCGGGTATCGTAATGAGCCCCTTAGTCTCTTTTTCTTGGAATTATTTTCCATTCTTAATCAATAGTGTAAATATACATATACACAGAAAAGATGAACACATAATAAATACATGAAAAGAAAAAAGTCAGTCCAAATCATACGGTCAATAATTATATCTTTCTTAAAAAACCTTTTCAGATTAGATGAAGGCTAGCGGTAGATGACAACTACGCGCGTTTCGGCACTTCTGCCTTCGTCAGGAAACCGTCTATTCCGAACAAAACTGTGAAAAACATAGAACAATTACAAAATATATATACCAAATGCTAATTTTATATACAACTATATACAAACATGCTCAAAACCTAGAATTTGGCAATACCTCTCATTATTATATATAATACAATGCAAAAGATGAAATCAAAGACGGACAATCAACGTATATAAATTTACAATGCAAATACAATTATGTATATACATTTTAAAAAGTGATTAATAAATGATATAATGTAATACATTTTGAAATACTTTTTTAATTACTTTTCTATAGAACTAATGGCCACTAAATCATTGCAACTAAAACTAGACTTTAGAGAAAGAATATAGAAAGCTTAGTAGAGCCAAAGATGAAAGAACTAGATATGGTGAACACCTAAAAATAATAATAAAACAAAATAAGAGAGATAGTTAATAGAAAAAGAATATAAGATCCAGACCAAAATTCTAAAAAGTATATGGTATGAGAAATGCACTGTGAGCTGCCCTAAAGAACTCTAGTATTACATTAAACAATAGTTCAAAGGGGGGGCTCCTATGATAGAAAGCCTTTTAAAAGCTCAATCAGGAGGAATTATTACTTACTTCAAGCATGTATAATGCTGTGAAACCCTGGATGAAATATGATACTGTGTTGATTGTTTCAGGAAGGTGCAAGGAGAACTCCTTATAGTAAAAAAATCTGAAAACAGAAATATAATTCTTACAAACGGGCATATTCTATAGTGTATATATGTAAAATCAAATGCGAGTACTAATAATGAGGCCAGCAGCACTTACTATGTATGCGTCACACAATATTATAACAGCTGACTGAGTTGGTCTTGAAGAGGAATAATATCAACCAGAGTTGACATGAATACCGGATATGCTAGGGTACCAAAGTACTTCTTTATATGATGCTGTATGATCGTCCCAATAGCTAGATGTATCTATCAAAAGAGGTATCATATACATATAGCATAAATACTTATGGCGCTATGGGTAAAGTGATAGCTAATTGTATAAGTAAGAATGAAATGCTTACCTTTAACGGTCCAAAAAGACACTAGTAAAGTATTCTTTCTTTGTATCAGCAAGAAGAATTGATACTAAAGGATAAAAGATGGAAACATAATCCCATTAGCCACAATATTACTCATAGAAGCGTTTTTTATCATTTAGATTCAGTACGCTACTTACTTTCTATTATTTTAAAAGGGAACTCCTATCCAAAATAGAAATATGGACCAACAAAGGGATCGCAGCCTTCAATTTAAGGGGCTTTGATGCTGTAGATGTACCAGTGGGCTGACTTAATCACTTAGTGGCAGATTTACAACGACTGGTGCATCCCTGCAAATCAGCAGGGATGCGCTAGGAGAGATGCGACATGCAAGTCTACCCTTGCGCCACCACGGATGCGTCGCAGGGATAGGCAGATGCGTGTCGCATCTGATGGCGTAAGGGTGGCGCATTGCTGGAGTCGTGTCGCAAGCGCGACGCAACTCCAGCAATGCTTATGGGCCGCCCATACCTAACGTGGTGCGCCACTCCTTCAAGCAGGCCTAAGGATTTGTTGCAGCGGCATTGTAAAACTGACTCAGTGAAATCTTGTAGATTTCACTGCGTCACTTTTACGAGGCTTTCAGCAACGGAATGCCCACCCTGCGACGGAACGCCCACATGAGACCTGACGCAGGTTTCATGTGGCGCAGGGCTTTACAACGTGACGCATCTCCCTAGATGCGTCACGTTGTAAATAAGGCGCAATGTGGCGCATGGTTTACGCCGCCGCTGCGTCACAGAAGTGACGCAACGGCGGCACAAAAGTGGCGCAAGGGCCTTGTAAATATGCCCCTTAGTGTCCCACTATTGTGTTGTCTTTGTGAAGTCTCCCCAAACTGCTCAACGTACGTTTCGATGGATGTATGTTACTACCACCTTCATCAGGACCACTCGTAATAGGGAACTTGTAGGTGAGTGGACTGGGGTTCTCTGTGAATAAATGAAAAAGGTTGGATTGATTAAGTGTGTTAAGTTGGTGCTCATTGAGATCTCATGTATTTACGGTAATTGTTTGTAAAGTGATGGATTAATTGAAGGGGATTAGTAAAGGGAAGAAGTGAGTGTTTAATGGGAGTGGTGGACATGTGCTCCTGTTAGTTGAAAGAATTGGATAAAGGGGGTAAGAGTTTGTAAAGTGTGTATGGCAGTCCATAGTAGTCAAAGAAGTTTTTGGATGTGTCAGTGAGTGGAGGTAAGGAAGGTAAGGGGACAAGCTGTGCAAGATATTGTATTTTATTTTATTCCACCCAGTAATTAAAAATGAATATATAAATATAGAGAGATATACCCATATATCTAAATATATAGCAATATGTATACATATATGTATAAACACATTATAATTATGTACAAGGCACAAATATACACTATATAAACACTCATATGTATATGTATGTCATAATAATTACTATCTCAGAGATTCTCATGTGTTTTGTGCAGAAATAAACTTTATTTTACATTTAAATAACTTGTTAAACACTTAGGGCCTGATTTCGATGTCGGACGGACCTGAGTCCGTCCGACATCGATTAGGTACTCGGACCGACCGACCTCCTGTCGGCGGTCTTAACCCAGCAATTAGGATGCGACCGAACACTGTTTGGGCGCACTCCTATTCTTTACAATGGGAGCATGCATTCCAACCGGAATGCATGCTCTCATTGTAAAGTGAAGAGGTGCAGTTCATCCCTGCACCCCATGACAGGCACCTCAAGATGCCTACCACGGGGTGCAGGGATCAACAGGGGGGCACCATAGGTGCCCCCTCTGCCTCCAACTGGAGGCCATGCACCCATGGGGGTCCTGCTGGGGGCCCCCAAAGTTGACTCCTGACAGCCTTTCTGTGTCAGAAAGGCCAGCACAGAAAGGCTGTCGGAAACCGACATTGTAACCCCTCGGGAGGAAACAGCTGCCCTTGGGATTACTGAAGTCATTCTAACTAGCGGACAGGCTCTTCAAGCCCATCGGAAGCCAGTCGGAATGACCGGTTGGATTCCTATCCGACTGACATCATCCTAATGGGTCTGTAGGAAAGGAATCCAACCGGCTGATTACGATGCACTAGGAAGGGCTCCGACCGACGGTCGGAGCTGTTTCCTAACACATTGTAATCAGTCCCTTAGACGTACAGCAAGACCTCTGACCCTCGGTCTGAGATCTGCTCTTCCCCAGCAACTCTGCTGTGCCGTGCTCTGCTGCTGACCCCACCCAGACAGGGTTCAAGACCGCGCCGTGACCCGTGCACCTTGCTGGTGCCCATCGCTGTGCTCGGCCTTCCTGAGTGTGCCGGTATCGTTCTTTTTCTCTCATCGCATTGTGCCCTATGTCGTGATCAGCTTTATTTCTTCTGTGCCCTGCGATTATCTTATTGTTGTTGTGTCTTTATTGCTTCTACCACTTCTTGCACATTATTGTTGTTGTGTCTTTATTGCTTCTACCGCTTCTTGCACATTATTGTTGTTGTGTCTTTATTGCTCTTTGCGCATTTTGTTCTCCCTGCGCTGTGCCTGTGCTTGTTTTGCTGTTGCTTCCCCCCGTTTCCCGCCGAAACCTCCGACCGCCCCTGCTCCCGCCTCCCAGCTGCACGTCCCTCCCCTACTTAGGGGCCGATTCCGATTCGGGCCGGAAATCTCTCCGACCGAGCCGGACCCGGAGAGATTTCCGACCGAGTCGGACCCGTGCAGTCCGACCGAACGAGTACGATGCGCACGTATGCCATCGGACTCGAGTCGGTCGGACTCCCATTGAAGTCAATGGGAGCCTGTCGTACAACGCGTACGCGGGCTCCCATTGACTCAATGGGTGCGATGCGGACAAGTGCGCCCCCTACAGCGTGTACGCGGCGAAGCGATTCGCGCCGTACACGCACAGGTAGGGGGACCCATGGGTCCCCCTGTGTGCGACTCGCACGGCTACGCGTACAGGGGGGTCCGACACGGACCCCCAAAGTACGGCTCCGACAGCTCTTTCGAGCCGGAGTGCGCGGCTCGGTCGGACTGCTCGCGGCGCGCATCGTACTTACCCGGCCGGGGAACGTCTCCATTGCGCGGTGCGAGTCGAGTCCGAGCGAGTCGGTCGGTGCGGTTGGACCCGGGAACGAGTCGGTCGGAGTGGTCGGGATGCCCGGACGAGTCGGTCGGCGAACACGCATCGTACTCGCTCGCCCGGACGCGCGTCACGATT
Source organism: Calotriton arnoldi (assembly GCA_963921515.1). Taxonomy (NCBI): domain Eukaryota; kingdom Metazoa; phylum Chordata; class Amphibia; order Caudata; family Salamandridae; genus Calotriton; species Calotriton arnoldi. Next base: position 213,593 of record CAWUFW010018115.1, on the reverse strand, counting down.
CGGTCGGGAAATAGGGCTCCGAATCGGATCCGGTTAAGCCGAATCCGATTCGGAGCCCTACCGGCCGAGATCGGAATCGGCCCCTTAATGGCGGCCGCTGCACGGTCACGCCACTGGCACGCCTAAGGCAAGCCTGTCTGCGCCCATCCGCGACCCAACCGCGACCAGCGCCCGGAACCCTGGATCTCTGACCATCCACCACTATGACACCACCACCCTCCTCGCACTCATCCCCGGAAGACTTAGAGACTGCCAACAGGCCTCGCCGAACACAATCCACGGCCAGTTCTCCTGCCTCCACTGCCGCCTGACCTTCACCTCCACCCCGGCCTCCGACACCTCCAACGCCAGCACCACCGACACCCTAAAATGCATCCTTCCCAACGTATGCTCCATACACAGACACGGCATGGAAATCTGGAACCTCCTCGACTCCCTCTCGCCCAACATCGCTTTCTTCACGGAAACCTGGACCAACGCCTCCTCCGCCCCGACATCAACAACGCTATCCCCGACGGATACAAAATCCAGAGGAAGGACCGCCCGAACCTCCCAGGAGGAGGGCTCGCCATCGCCCACAAGAGCACTCTATGACTCACCACCTCCAGCGAAACCTTCCTCTTGCCGAACACCTGCACTTCCAGATCCAGACCAGCCCCAACACCACACTCCGAGGGACCCTCATCTACAGGCCACCTGGCCCCCGAACACCCTTCGCCACCACCATCACCGATTTCATCGCACCCCACGCCATCGAATCAATAAACTACATACTCATCGGAGACCTAAACTTCCACCTCGAAAACCCCAGCGACCAACACTCCACCGCCCTCCAAAACATCCTCGCCGACATCGGACTCAAACAACTCGTCACCGCACCAACCCACAGAGTAGGACACACCCTCGACCCCATCTTCGCCGCAGGAAACAACATTACTCGCCGCCACAGACGACATCCGCACCCTCCTGGACCAAGGCAACTCCGCAGCCCTCATCCTACTCGACCTATCAGCAGCTTTCAACACCGTCTCCCACTGCACACTACTCGCAAGACTACACAACGCCGGCATACAAGGAACAGCACATGACTGGATCCGATCTTTCCTCACCGGAAGACCCCAAAGGATCAGACTGCCACCCTTCCTCTCCGATCCTACGATAATCACCTGCAGAGTCCCACAAGGGTCATCCCTGAGCCCGACCCTCTTCAACATCTACATGGCCCCCCCTTGCTGCCATCGTCCGACAACACGGCCTAAACATCGTATCCTAAGCAGACGACACCCAGCTCATTCTCTCCCTCACTAAAGACCCCACCACCACCAAACTCATCTTCCAGAAAGGAATGCAAGACGTCGCAGTCTGGATGACCAACAGCTGCCTGAAACTCAATGCCCTCGGAAGCCCACCTACCCCCTCAGACCACGCCAAGAACCTCAGCATCATACTCGATGCATCGCTCACCATGAACCGACAGATCAACGCCGTCACCTCCAGCTGCTTCAACACACTCCGCATCCTCCGCAAGACCTTCAAATGGATCCCCTCGGAATCAAGGAAGACAGTCACCCATCCACTCATCACCAGCAGACTGGACTACGGAAACGCACTCTACGCTGGCATCAACAGGTCCCTACTCCACAAACTCCAGACAATACAGAACACCACCGCCTGACTCGTCCTCGGCATCCCGCGACACGAACACATCAGCCAACACCTACAGGGACTCCACTGGCTCCCCGTGGAGAAAAGAGTCACCTCCAAGATCCTCACTCACGCCTACAAATGCCTACACAACAAAGGACCCAAATACCTCAACGACAGGATCAACTTCCACGTACCCAAAAGAAACCTCCGATCTGCCAACCTCGCACTGGCCGAAACCCCGCGCATCCACAGAGCCAGAGCAGGCGGAAGATCCTTCTCCCACATTGCAGCAAAGATGTGGAACGAGCAACCGGCAGACATCAGACGCGCCCCCACCCTGAACACCTTCAAGAAGACCCTCAAGACCTGGCTCATCGGTTAAGCGGATCTGCTAAATGTCCCCCCTTCCCCCAGCGCCTTGAGACCCTCACGGGTGAGTAGCGCGCTTAAAATTTCCTGATTGATTGATTTATTGACTGCCCTTATAATCATACTTTCATACCAAGGTAGATATATATGTCTACAAAATACTAAAAACACAGTAATTTACGAATGTTAATTGTACAATATGACATACATATATGTTAAGCAGTAACATATAATTACTAAATTAGATTTTTTCACTTTTTTCTTTTTGTTTCTCTCTCTCTATATACATGTGTGTGTGTATAGTACATATATAACTCAAATTGATATATACAATACTTGTATACAGACAAACCCACATATCTAAATATATACACATACTTCTATGTATACATATATAAACACACATAAATGCATTACACTTAGTGATTTTTCTGTACATTGAATTGATCCCTATGTATTTGCACCCATGTGTACATTTATGTAATACTTTTTACATAGTAAGACATAGACATGTGTGTTGTGCATAATTACACTTAGGCACTATTTATTTATCTATTAGTTCATTAATTTATTCATGGATTAATTTACTGTATTTTTTAATACCTAAAAATATATTGTTATACCCTTGGAGGTACATTCTGTGTCAACATATTTACGTACTCAGACATATATGTATTATCATAGACAGTAGCACACACCCATATACAGACAACTCATCTGCACATGTTATTAATATACAATGACATGCTTATATCTTTTAAGCATATCTCCATAGAGATATGCATATACATATGTATACAACATTTATTTAAATACGATACTATACAAATATGTGTGTATATATACATACATATATATGTGTGTGTGTATATATATATATATATATATATATATATATATATATATATATCCCAGAATTTCGCCATACACCTTCCATTCCAGAGGCAAAAGACGAAAATGGACCCAATTGCAGTGCGTAAGTGTTTATTTGCTGCCACGCACCTCTGCCACGACGCGTTTCGACCTTCAAGAGGTCTTGTTCACATAACGCGCATGCGAAGTGTCCCAAACATTTAAAGTGCTCGTGCATAGTCTCGTGACCAAACACATGACAAGATTTTAAAAGACATAGAAGAGTTGATTCAAAGGCACGATAATATCATTGACCAATCGCAATTCCTTTTGGAATTAGGACACATATATATATATATATTATTATATTATTGTTATATTTACAGCACGAAATGACATATCACTAAAAAACTTTTATATCCATTATAGTTGAAAAAAAGTTTAACGAATTCATTACATTTTGTGTTAAATCGCTTATACAAACTATATTTTCATAAAAGTTTATAAAAAAATGTAAAAGTAATAGCGTACATGATAAAACCATCGTTTATGCTGAATCGCTTATACAAACTATATTTTCATAAAAGTCTATAAAAATATGTAAAAGTAATAGCGTACATGATAAAACCATAAATGGAAATATTTTCACAGTTTAAAGGTGAATGTACCGTCTGTAAACAATTTAATGATGGCCCTAAACATACCGGTATATACCCGGTTAGAAAGACTAGAGCTCTATCATAATGAGTCCTACATTGGTTTGATGCCTATTGAACTAATAATGCCCATAATGGGCCTTATAGCAACTCATTCTCATATTAAAAACATAAAGTGCTAGTGCTGAATGTGCCACCCACTCGAACCGGTCACGGCTCAAAAAGTGATAAGTGTTAATAAAATTTAAAGGATTAAGGAGGCATGTCTTTCATATTATTAAAACAGACTGAACATGGACATGAAACTTTTTGATTAAAATCTATACAAATATAGAGAAAATAAATATTGTTAGAGAAATAGTGCAAATAAAGCTGGCTTACATTATAAACAGGTAAAAAAATCCTCACTGGAGTTCAGACCTGACGGAAACTTTGTGTCTAACTCCAGGATATACCTGGTTTCAAGTTGCCGTAATTGTGATTCTCGGTTACCTCCCCTACGTAAAGGTAGGATTGTATCAATCACATAATATTGTAGATGTTCAGGATTGTTACCATGTGTGTCCTTGAAGTGTCTTGCGACAGGATATGCTGGGTCACTGTTATTAATAGCCCTTATGTGCTGGAGTATCCTCTTGTGGACCTGCAATTTGGTACTACCAATATAACGCAGACCACAGGGACACTCCAGCACATATATTGCATATTCTGTTTTACATGTCAACAGCTTATTAATATATATTGCCTCAGTTCTAAATGGGCTAGTATATGATGTTCTACTGTTAGCATGTTTACATGCTTTGCATGTTGAACACTTCACAAAACCTCTTCGGGAGGTCAACCAATTTTTAGTATTGGTAACTTCTGGACTGCTTTTTACCAACATGTCATTCATGGACCGAGCTTTCCTAAATACTAGATCCGGGGTTCTAGATACATGTTCCCTCAGTATTGGATCATTTTGTATTAGGCCCCAGTTTTTATTAAATATTTTACGAATGATTTGATGTTGCTTATTATATGTTAAAATCATTCGTGTTACTGGGTTGGTGTTGTCTTTAGTTGGGCTCCGATGGACAGCCTTTGTAAAAAGCATGTCCTCCCTTTGAATGTTGCCAGTCTTGGTAATCGCTCTGTCAACTACCTTAGCGGAGTAACCTCTCGAAATAAACCGTTGCTTGCTTTCTCGCTGGGCCAATTTGCATTCATCAGGGGTGCTGCATATGCGCTTAATTCGCAGCATTTCCCCATAGGGTATACTTTGAATGAGATGTCTGGGATGATGACTGCTGGCATGTAATATTGTGTTGCCGGCTGTTGGTTTTCTGTACATCCTAGTTGAGATTTTGTTATCACTGATATATACTTCAACATCCAAAAAGTACACTTTTTGTCTACTTAACTGCGCTGAGAAATGCAAGTTGAGATCATTGCAGTTGATCTGTTCGATGAATTGGAGTGCCAGATGTTCTGGGCCTCTCCAAATCAGGAACAGGTCATCAATATATCTATACCAATGACATACATGGTTACTCATAATTTCTGCATATTTGATCTTAAGAACCTGCTCTTCCCAGAGCCCCATGTGGAGACAAGCATAACTAGGGGAGAAGCACGCCCCCATAGCCACTCCCCTAGTTTGTTGGTACACCTGATTCTGAAAAAGGAAGTAGTTATTTTCTAAGCAAGTTTTGATCATTGACAATAACATTTTGTTATGCATATAAAAGCACATCGGTCTCCCATTTAGATAATATTCGATGGCCTTAATCCCATCCTGATGCCGTATGCTAGTATATAGCGACGTAACATCCATTGTGATTAGAATGCATTCAGTGTCCCAGATCATATTGCTAATCTTCCTTAAAAATCCCCGGTATCTTGAAGATACGATGGCAGGTTTCTCACATGACTCTGCAAAAAATAGTCTACATATTTTGACGTGTTCTCCATGAGACCATTACATGCGGAGATGATCGGTCTGCCAGGCGGTCTCAGGGTATTTTTATGAATTTTAGGTATAAAATAAATTACTGCAAGCTCCGGATAGTCGTTTTTCAAAAATTTAAATTCGTCTGTGCTTAAGAGACCAGCACTTTTCCAAGCTAGGAGGGAAGAGTGATAATCATATTGCGCTTGTTTTACACACTGCATGTTGCCTCTTTTATAAAAGTTCTTATCGTTAAGTTGGGAAAGGGCTTCATCCATATACATCTTCCGTGGCCACAGCACAATATTGCCCCCTTTGTCAGATTGCCTTATAATTGTATTGTCTTCGTTCTGCAGTTTCTTCATAAGCTGGGCATATTGATTATTCTTCCAGCTAATGTTGCGTTGGGCACGAGTGGTCACGTTATAGAGTTTCTTCAATTCTATAGTAACTTGATCATGAAATATGTCCAGGTTATCATGTAGCATTACTGGATGGAAAGTAGATCTCGGTTTAAACGGTGTTTTAATAGCCTCGCTGATCTGAGATGGATCTATTATTTGGCTACTGTTGACATTTGCCAAATCCTGCATGTCGCATAAGAGATCCACATCCCCTGCAACCAACATTGATGGACTTAGAAGGCTGCTAGCTGTGGATACAGTCTCCTCATTGTTACGTGTACCCTGAAGTAGATGGTATTTTTGTAGTTTAAGCTTTCGGATAAAGCGGTACACATCCATACGAGTATCAGCGTAATTAAAATTACTCTCGGGACTGTATGACAAGCCCAATGCCAAGATTTGCTTCTCGGCCATATTAAGAGTAACATCAGATAGATTAATTATAGTATTTGCCTCTATGTTAACCATTTGGTTCTTTAATTCTTTTTCCATCTGGCATTCCCTCGTTTCTTGGCTGGCTGCTTTCCGCTTGTTGCTGCTCCTCCGTCTTTCTCTGCGTTTTTTGTTGCGTCTTTGGCACCTTGTTTTCTTTGCACTCGTGGACGCAGTGTCTGCCGTCTGTCTTGGCGTAGACAGTCCACCTCTTGTGCCAGAGAGTATTTGGTAAACCCCAGATCAGGTCTTCTTGCTTGTTCACTATCAGTATCACTCTCCGTGATCGAGCTTTGCTCTGATACTGATACTGATACATATATACACACACATATATATGTATGCATGGCCTAAGGGCCATGCCCAGTCGGGCCTCTTCAACTTTCAAAGAATTCTTCGAGAATGAACTGCTGATGGAACATACTTTGTTCTGTTTCTGTCCGAATTGCCACTTGAAGTATGCTCACGTGAGCAATTTATGCCTCTCACCGGATCATCAAGAGGAAAACTGTGAGGCCTGCGGATCTTTTTGGTCCAAAAAGGCACTCAGAGATCGACGTGCCCAACGCCAAGAAATGCTGCGTAGACAGGCAGATGATTCACCGGACATCTTCGGTTGACAAGAGGAAGAACAGGAAGCCTCAGCAGCTCAAAAGGAATCATTGTTCCTCCATGATCCTGATTCCGGTTCCGACATCGAGCAGGACTCAGCCACTCTCAATTCGGCTCAAAAACATCACCCGTGAGTACAAATACCCCCGATCCCAAAACTAAAAAAACAGTTCCCTCCCAAAAATGTGCCTCCGGTCCGCCACTGCAGAAAAGCCATGGCGTACACCGATATAAAGATTTGGATGCCTCGCCCTTGGGCTCAGCACCAAAATTTCAGCCTACAGAAGGTCCTCCACTTCCTCCAAGTTGATTTTACAGCTCACTGAACATCCACCTCGGTTCTGAGAGAGAAAGGTCATGGTGGTTCGGTTCCGCCCACGCCGGCACAAAAACAAAAACCTTCTATAGCTCCAAAATGCTACACATTTGGACCGAAAGCTCCACCTAAACCAATCCTTGGTGTTATGCAGTACCAGCTTGATTCAAAACAGAAAACACTGCAGATTCAACCTGGATAATTCTTCAACCAATAAAGCCTCAATCCTCTAAAAGACAATTAAGTTTTGAAGATGCTATAGACATTCCTTTAAAAACTCCCATGAAAAAGAAAAAGGACATTGCTACTAGCCCTTTGCATATTCCCATACCTACCTCACCAAACCCACCAACACTACCACCACCAGCCACTCCATCACCTGATTCACCACAACATTCTGAGGGTGGCCACATGTCACCTCATTCACCTATAATTAATGAGGATGATATCATACCAGAGGACACACATCCTGGGGATGCTTGGGACATAAAACCACAAGGGCATACAGAACCAGATCTTTACCCCACACGTCCACTACCAACAGATGATGCCTCTGCCTATCAGGATCAAATAGCTAGAGCTGCAGCTTTTCATAATGTGCCTTTACATAAAGACCCCATCGAAGATGACTTTGTTTTTTAAACATTATCCACTGTTCAAAGGGGGTTACAATATTTACCAGTCCTTAAAGGAATGTTACGTCACGTAGACAACATTTTTAAAGACTCTGTCAAGGCACGAATGATTACACCAAGAGTGGAAAAAAGTACAAGGCTGCACCATCTGATCCTATATACAGCAGGGTATAATTAACACCAGACTCACTAGTAGTGGCTAATGCACGCAAAAGAACAAACTCTCAAACTACTGGGGACGCACCTCCACCAGAGAAAGAATCAAAACTCATTGATGCCTCTGGGAAAAGAACAGCAGCACAATCTGCTAATGAATGGTATATTGCCAACAGCCAAGCTCTTTTAGCTAGATATGACCGGACCCATTGGGATGAGATGGAGAAGCTCATCCAACATCTCCCAGAACAATATAAAAAGAAGGGTTTGGAAATTGTTAATGAGGGAAAACTCATCACTAACAATTCAATTAAATGCGCATTAGACTCTGCGGACACTGCAGCCAGAGGCATAATGTAGGCATGCTTGGCTGCATGTCTCAGATTTCAAACCTGATGTGCAACAAATCATTTTAAATCTCCCCTTCAACAAAGAGCACCTCTTTGGTCCTCAGGTGGATGCAGCGCTTGAGAAAATGAAAAAGGACACTGAGGTTGCCAAATCAATGGGGGCTTTACAAACTTCCACATATCGGGGATCCTTTTGTAGGCCCAATTACAAATAGGGTGCTAAATCTGCCTCTTCTTACACCTAAGGCTCTGCCTATAAAACTCAAGCACAATCCTCCAACAGTAAAACCTTTTATAGAGGATCTTACAGGGGAAATAACTTCAAAGGTCATGGTCGCGGAAATAATACCCAATCCGAAAATGCAAACGCCAAGCAATGACTTTCTTACCATTCCCCTGACCATTTAACACCTGTCGGGGGACGTCTTCAAAACCTTTTACCAACATGGACAAATATTACCTCAGATCAATGGGTCTTGGACATTATTAAATATGGTTATTGTCTGGAGCTTATTATAACTCCTCTAAATATTCCACTTCGCAAACACAAACTCTCCGTTCAGTATCAATCTCTACTACAACTAGAGATATCAGCTCTGTTACTCAACGTGCTATAGAACCAGTTGAAAGACAATATCACGGAACTAGATTATACTCACTATAATTCCTTATTCCCAAAAAAGACGGCTCACTTCGACCCATTCTGGATCTGAGACCACTCAATCATTATATTCTATCAGAACTAGGCCTGGGCAGTGAACTACGCTCCGTTCGCAGAGTTTGCGGAGTTTTCTGCACTCCGCACTCCGTGAAGCTCGCGGAGTGCAGAAAACTCCGCTTCGCGATGTGCAGCAGAGTTTTTTCCCCGCTCGCGATCGCGAACGGTAAGTTCGCGAGCGCGAGCTGCTGCTCGGGTACAATTTCTACCCGAGCGGCAGGAATACCAGCACAAACTGCAGTTCGCACCGCACTCCGCCACTCGCGGAACTTCGCAGAGGTTTTTTGTAACTTCGCGGAGTTCCGCGTAGCAAAACTCTGCGAACTACGCCCAGGCCTAATCAGAACACTTTCAGATGGTCACTCTCCAGGAGGTGATTCCACTATTAAAGAAAGGCTACTTCATGGCATCTCTAGATCCTAAAAATGCCTATTTCCACATACCCATACACCCATCACACAGAAAATACCTACAGTTTCTTTTCCAAGGGAAACATTATCAATTCAAAGTTTTTCCCTTTGGAGTCACCACTGCGCCAAGCATATTCACAAAATGCCTAGCAGTAGTCGCAGCACATCTGCGCAGACAAAATATAGGTTGATGGACATCTTATCAAAAGGCCCACCCCACGGCATGGGCTTGGTTGCATGTGTGGTGGGTGGCTGCAGGGCCCGGTGGTTGGATTATCATATGGTAAATAAATATTTCTTTATGTTAGGGAAACCATAGTAATTCACGGCGTTATAGTTAGTAAATAGAAGCAAAAAAACATTACAGGGACGTTAAAGTTAGGTTCACATTTTACACACACAAAACCATAGAAATTTAGCAGCTAAATTTAGAGTTATCTGAAGAAATTATAACTTGTGCCTGGTGGTAAATATAACTCGCGCCCTCCTCACGCACTGCTAATTACCCCACATATTATATCACTCATGACATCTTCTATGACATTATTGATAATATCACTGCAACATTTGCAATAAAATAATTGATTAGAAAAGCGTGCTTGGCAGGAGCACAATTTATAGTTACCTTAGGGCACAAGTTATATTTTCTTCAGAAAACTAACTGTAACTGCTGACCTTTTGTGTGCAGAAAATTTGAACCTAACTATAATGTCTCTGTAACCTTTGGGTTTTTTCAGTGAAAAAACGCTATATATATATATATATATATATATATATATATATATATATATAGATATATATTTCCAACGATTTCCACACCTTCACGCGGCGAGGACTTCACAGCACCATAAAGAGTAGACTCAACAGGTTGTTTACCTTTTTTAAAGAGTGTTTATTTAGCACACCATAGTGCAAAACAAAAGTATGGACGGTCTACGCTTTTTGGCTCTCCGCCTTCCACTGGACCATAGAGTCCCATTGTCTAGATCGCCATTTAAAGTGCAAAAGTGCTTTTAGATCCCTTGTTACTTTCTACTATTGTGCAAATACTAGACAGCTAACCCTCATGTTTATCCGTCATTTTTTACACACTACTATCTGTAAAGTACATTTGGTCATCATTTTATGGCAGAAAGTGCAAGTGCATGATTTCATTTTTATGGGGAGATGAATTTACAATTTATAATATATACAATTTATAAAAAGAGATACTCAATTAAAAAAACCATCAGTGCAAGAAGCTCTTAATTTCGTGAATACTCATGACCATATACACAGTCTGCATATTTGATATTAATCAGTTTAGGTATAAAAAATCAATTACAGTAAAGTACTAGACAAAATTGATAAAACTGTTAACTCGCATAGCATTCTTATCAAATTTTTCATAAAAATATATTCATCTATTCTTGAAAATGACATGGGAACAAAATACTAATGAACAAATTCATGAGGGTTAAGTCTAATCAGGCCATGACAATTTTTCAATTGAAATATAAACATATAAATGCTTTTGAAGAATTAAGAGTAAAAGAGAAGGAACGGGTCTATATATCATAAAAAGTGCTTTGTGCAAAGTTTTAACATAGACTACAATATGAAAAATTATAAAGTATATATTTCATAAAAAAGGTTTCTCAATGATGATTTATATTTTATGTACATCTTAATCCAGTAATAGAGATAATGTCCCTCAGTAAGTTGAGCATTAAGAGTTCATTAAGTTTTAAATAAAGTCCCAATGACATTCTATACGGCTGGTTGCTTGCATTTTTTTATAAATTGAGTTTTTTTTCCAAATTCCCCTTCTCTTATTAACTGATCGAGCAATCTATATATATATATATGTGTGTATATATAATTTAGTGTTGCATATAGGTTTAATTAAAACTATTTGTTTATAGATATGTATAGACAGAAACATATAGGCATATATATGAATTTGCGTTCTCAGCAACATCGTAGTTGAGAAGCAAGCAACTATGACCTGGACAAACCACACCCTTGTCACCTTAAGTATACCTATCCCGCACCATCACAGACCTACCAACACCAGAACTGCCTACCAGAGCCAGCTGGTACACAAAAGAACTCAGGCTGGCGAACAGCCACAGCAAGCAACTGGAGCCCAAATGGAGATCAAGCCAAGACACCACAGATAAATACATCTTCAAATCAGCCCTAAGATGCTACCACCAGCCGATACAGAACACTAAGCACACAGCTCTTGCAGTTTGCATTGATGGTAGCACTTACAGAAGCAGGGACATCTTCGCCATCATCAAAGATTTTACCGTACCTCCTGCCACCTCCAGCAACATCACCCCCTCACAAGAGCTTTGCAGCAAGCTCTCAGAATTCTTCTGTATCAAATTCACCTCCATATACAGCAACTTTGACCCTCAACCAGCCCCCATCATGCCTTCACCAAAGAACTCCTAACAATCAGTGAAGAGCTAACACCAATCCTCAATGCCTACATAGATTTAACCACATTCCCAGACACTGGAAACATGCCACCATAATGCCCTTGCTCAAGAAACCATTCATTGACACAGCCTGCTTTGTAACTACAGACCCATCTATCTACTACCATTCCCGGTAAAGGGCTTAGAGAAACCAATCAATTGATGCCTCACCAACCACCACAGCATCCACCAGCTCCTTGATGCTATGCAGTCTGGATTCAGGCCCAATCACAGTACAGAAACAGCACTCATTGCTGCCACAGGCAACATCCACATGATCCTTGACAGAGGAGACATGGCAGCCCTCATTCTTCTGGACCTCGCTGCAGCATGTGACACGTCACATATCCCATACTCATCAGGCGCCTGCACGAGAAAGGCATCCTAGGACCGGCTCTCTGCTGGATGTGCTCCTTCTTAATGGATAGAACACAAGCTGCCATGCAAGCACCTTACTCATCGGAAGCCTGCAAAATCAAGGTTCATCGCTGAGACCCAACCTCTTCCACACAAACATGGTCCATCTGGCCAATGTCATCTGCACACACAACATCAACATCCTCTCCTACGCAGATGACATACAATTCCTACTCTCCATCTCTCCAAAGACCCCTACACAAGAAACAAGTTCACCGCCTACAGGACCAAAGTTGCTAACTGGATGAAAGCCAACTGTCTTAAGCTCAGCACTGACAAGACCGAAGTAGTGATCTTCAGCAAGAACACCTCACCATGGGACTCCAACTGGTGGCTGGCCAAACTGGGACCCACACCCATACCCAGAACCCATGCCAGGAACCTCGAAATAATAATTGACAGCAAACTGGACCTCACTGCACAAGCCAATGCCATCACTGCATCCTGCTTCCACACCCTGAAGATGCTGAGAAAGATCTTTACATGGCTTTCAAGCAACACTAGAAAAACTGTCAATCACACCCTAGTCACCAGCAAGTTGGACTATGAAAACACCGTCTACGACAGATCACCAAGCAACTCACTAAAAGAGTACAGACTATCCAGAACTCGGCAGCCAGACTCTTCTTCAACCTCCCATACAGAACTCACATTGCACCACACCTCAGTGAACTACACTGACTTCCAGAACACAAATACACTCAATTCAAACTCCTCACACACACATTCAAGGCACTCAACAACTCAGGCCCAACTATCTGAACAGTCACATCTTCCACCAACCATCAAGACATCACTGATCCACAGGAGTCCTACTCACCAACATCCCAGTCATACACAGAACCAGATCAGGATGATGCACATTCTCTTACATCACTCATAAAGTGTAGACGAACCTCCCACTCCACAGCAGAGCTTCCTACTCTCTTCTTGAACTCCACAAGAAGCTGAAGACCTGGATTTTCAATTATAGGTAGGGCTATGCACACACACCTGCTCAGAACCAGGATACCCTCGCAGGCGATAGTGCGCTTTATAAATACACATAACATGACAACATATAAAAAACACTGCAATCACAAAACAATGCACAGAGCAATATTTCCCCAAATATTTGCATATCCATAATAATGTGTGTATGCATAGACATATGTGTGAGTGTGTGTGTGTGTGTGTGTATAGAGTTGTAAATATATATATGTATAGAATATTTACATATACAGTAGGTATGAAATTTAAAAATAGTACATTTTCCACACAAACTGAAACCTGCAGACTCCTGCTGATAGAGGAATGAATGTATATAAATGTTATAACCTTTTTGAAAGAGTGATTGAGCAAGATCTTATGCAATATTCTCACTAATTCCTAATGAAGATGAGCAACCTTCAGGATTTATACTTGAGTCCTTCCCAGCATACACTCTCAGGCTGCATGTATAACCAGCAGAAATCCTGCACAACATATACTGCTTGATGTCACAGAGGTCTTTTGCTTGTTATGTACTACTTAAACAGGAGCCAGCCTCTGTAAAGGATCAGCAATGTGTTAAACACTATGGGGCATATTTGCAAGAATAGTCGCTTAGCAGTTTACACGCTGTTTAGCTGGAATTTTTTGGCCGCTGCCAATCGGCAAATCCTAACGCTATGTTTGCAAATTTATAATACATTGCTACGTGGAGTCAGGATCAGCTAGCGGCTGCAAAGAATTACACTAACTCTAGCATCAGGGTGATAAAAAAATTCACATTAGCGTGAAAAAAGTGCAGGCCGGCCAAATAGCGGTAAAAAAAGTTCACGCTAGTCAGTCCAACGTTACTTTTCAGCATCTAGCAGCAAAAAGAGCTGACAAATACGCCACTAAGGAAAAAAATAATAATTACCTGAATGCAGAATGGAGCAGTCAGGACCAAGTTCAGCACAGGACAACAACCCCCCCAACCGCCCCTAACAGCCAGGATGACCAGCCGGAGTCCCAGGGGAAGAGGAAGAGAAAACTCAGATTCAATCAGGAGGAGAATGAGATCCTGATTTCGGAGATAACGGAGCATCAACACCAGCCCTTCGTCACCTCCAAGGTGCAACTGAGGTCCCAAAACGGTATATGACAGTCCATTGCGAACAAGGTGAACTCCATCGCAGAAGTCAAGAGGACAGTGACGGACTGCAAGAAGCGCTGGCATGATGCCAAGCGCAAAACTAAGCAGAAACTGGTGAGCAATCGACAGTCGGCATTGCAGACCGGAGGTGGCAGTCTAGTGTACTTTGTTTGAATTTTTGTGCCGCAAACTGTTAAGAGTTGAATTTCCATTGACAACTCATGTACTTTGCCAGTTATTTTATTTCGGCTATGAGAACTTCACGCTAACGTGTAATGCGGTTAATAAAATAATGCTAAGTGGTATTTGACCTTTATTTATACCATTTTTTTAGGTGCTGCATGCCTGGCAACAGTCTATGGCTATGGCATGTGACAAATGTTGTGTATGTGGGTTGGTCAGATGTTTTTGGTTCAAAATGTGTCTGGACTCTCAACATGCAAACCTTCACATATGCATGCTGCACCATACTTCACAATGTTTTGATTGGCAATGCATGCTATGGTACAGGTTACACTGTTTTCCATATGATGTATGTGTGACTACATATGTGGCAAATACTTACCCTATTCCAGTAAGGTGCCTACCACTGTCATGGGGTTGATACACACACATATGTGTCACCAAGCATGTACTACTTGTGTCAAAGATTTGGGGGCATGAATACAAGGCACAAACGCCAATGGGACATCCCTTTTGTTTATCTTCTTGTGGTGTTAAAAACATCCCCATATTTACAGGGTTGCGCAAAGCCAGTTAACCTTGATTTACGCCATCTTGTTCATATTTGCCTTACCACAGCAGTCCGCTACAGCAAAGGGGTGGGCAATTGGTGTTGGGTTAGAAGTTCCACCACAACACCCATAGCTTTTGATGCAGCTCCAGATTCACATATCTGGGGCTGTGTCAAATTTGACAGCTCTGAAAATGCGATGTTAAGACAGGCAAGACTAGGAGACATGTATTAAGTTCTTGTGCGTTTCAGCTCATTCCATGTGTGCTGCATTCATTTTAGCTCATTCCGTGTGTTCTGCATTCTGCAGCATGCATGGATGAGGCAAATCGCCTTTCTAGATTATTTTTATGCTGTAAGGTATCACCTCATGCATAGAATAATTAACCATGCAGCGCAGTCACCCTTGCTACAAGGCACAAGTGTGCTGGCACTGCCAAGATTTGTTGGCATCAGCGCAAGGGCAGGTACAGTGATGCATCATAAATATGGTACATATGCCTCATCCTTGTGTGTTGAGACAAGACAAAGCTCTGTGCTACCAATGTTTGCACAACACCAACCGCAGACCTTTAATCATAGATTACCCCTAACATTTCTGATTGGGCATTTGCTGTTTCAATGTGTGAGGCATGGACATGAAAGTGGATGTATGTGACCCTGTGAGATGTTTTACAACACATGGTGGTGCACAGTGTCCACTGTAGGGACACTATACAGAAGTTAGTAGATGTGTTGTGAGGTTGCACAGAACCATTGAACAAGTATCCTGCATACACTGCAATGCAAGACAACTTGGGGCCAGTGTAGGCCATAGCTTTGACAGTATTTGGTATCCATTCATTGTGTGTCTGTGTTGTCAATAGCAGTGCAGATTTCCTCTATGACACTCATGATATGCCCTTGGAAACGTCACTGTTAACTGCTGTCAGGCTTATGTTGGCATCTAGGACAGTGGGGAGGAACCTGGAAAAGGATGCCTGTGATACTCCTGCCACTCTGGCGGTGGTATGTTGAAAGGTTCCTGATGCCAGCATGGGGAGGACAGCAAGTAGCTTGGTCTGTGGAGGGATGTTGTTGCAGCACTGGGATGTGGGCTGCAGGTCAGGTGCTATATGTTCAGAAGGCGGACAATGGATCCTTTCTTAAGAATATTATGGGCTATGACCTCCTCTTGCTAGAGGTGAATGAGGGTGATCCTCTGGCAGTTGATCCGCTCCCTTCTACAGCACTGCCGTGGTTGTCATAACCCTGTTTCTGCCTGTACTTGCACATTGTGCACGAATCACTGACATAACCTCGACAGACATAATATCGACCTACATTTTTATCGACACAAAAATATCTACGACACTAACATTGATACCCTATACTTAACTTTAAAAATACACTAATATCGAACCCAAAATATCATCAAACAATATTATCGATCACAGTAATATCGAACACATAAATATCGTTATTTAAAATATCGAACATCCTTTAAAAATATACATGTCCAAAATATCGATCACAAGAATATAGACAGCATTATTATCGTTTTTGTAAAAATATCGATAAGTAAAAAATAGATGAAACACACAAAATTAAACACCATAAATATAGTAAAATAAATAAACATACATTGCATATAAAATAAAATAAAAAACATATTTTTACAACACAGTAAAGCATATCTTAAAACTTTAAATAATAAATCCACTATTAATAACCATTTAAATTTTATATTTACATTAACTACAAAGTTGATTTAACATCACATATAATATAATAAACATTTAAATAATTCAACATGTGAAAAGAAAAAAAAACCTGACTATTAGGGGCTTATTACGATGGCGGGCGGATCGCCACCGCCGGCCCGGTGGTGGCAATCCGCCCGCCATCAAAAGGTGATTTACCCACCGCCATAGTAGGATGGTGGTGGGAATCACTCTTGTTCCGCGGCGGTCGGAAACACCGACCGCCACGGTTCCGCAAGGCGGTCCTTTTCCGCCCGCCTTGCGAAACCCGGAACCAGGCAATCATTGCGGCGGTGCCGTGCAGGCACCGCCGTAGTGATTACAATGGCCCTCTCCGCCTGTCTTTTTGCGGCGGATTCCCCGCCACAGAAAGGCATGCAGAGACTGGCTTTGGGGGCCCGTTGCGGGCCCCCGGGGGGGTGGGGAGGTGGGGGTGCACTTGGCCATTTCGCTGCACCAAGTGGCAGGCACCATGTGGTGCCTGCCATGTGGTGCAGTGACATGCCAGGCATGCGATTTTGACATTGCGGCTGGTGCTGCTGTAAGCAGCACCTGGCGCAATGTTAAAATGCGGAATGCGACCGCCAGGGTGGCGGTCGCATCCTAATTCGTGGTGCATTACCGCCGCATGTCTGGCGGCCGGTGCCAACACCGCGGGGATCCTAATGAGCCCCCTAATTAGCGTTTTCCATATATGGAAAACAACTACCAAAACAATTAAAACAATAAAGATCAACCAATAAAAATACACAATGGTAAAATAAACCAATAAGGTTAAGCAAACAATTAAATAAACACTATATAAAGAAGGAAAACTTAGCCTTATTTTACACCTTAAACCACAAACAATAAGGAAGCCGAAACTCTGCCGGATTTCTACCAGAAGCAAGGACTTCATCAAAGAAAAAGCTATTCCATCCTTCAAAAAGTAAGTAAATTACCATCTATAAAATAACAATAATGCTAATCTTGAAAAACAACTATTTCTCTTACTCAAATAATTAATATATATCTTTTTCTAATTTTTGTCTCCTCTACAGATTTTTCTCAAAGCATCAAGAAAAGTACAGACCAGCTCCTAAAACCATCTACCAAACAATGGGGGTCATTAGGATGGTGGGCGGAAGCACATCCGCGGTGCTGGCGGGGGCGGAAAATGCCCTTTTCCGCACTCCTGCAGCGGTCCTCTCGCCCGCCATATTACGATGGGCAAACATAGCCCATTTCCTGTCCGCTGCGTAGCCAGGAGAACCGCCAGATTTTTGTGCCCGCCACCGCGGCGGAGTGAGCCAATAGGGACTCACCGCCGTGCGGAATGACATTCCGTCAGCCGTACAAATCACGATACCGCAAACAGCCCATCACACCGCAGCGGAGAATCCACCAACCCAGAGACGGCGGAAACACGACAGCGGAGCGCTAAACCAGACTCACGGTCCCCTCTACTCGGTCCGGACCGCAATGGATCCAGCCCTTCAAGCCATTCCGGTGCTGTACCTCCTAGACTACCAGCAAATAATGGACCGTCGCGGACAATGCCGCAGGTAAGCAATGACACAACTCCGCACACAACCACACCACACAACTCCTGTGCTGATATACAGTCCCTGTCCACATCAGACACTCTGGTGGGGACAGGAACACCTCCCCAAGTGTACACACACATGTCCCACCTGTCAGGAAATCACCCCTCCGCATCTGGGTCACCAATCAATCGCGAAATCACTGCAATGTCCCGGCCACGTCGCCGCAGCGGTGAAGACGTGGGAAAACATGCGCAAAATGTAGTAGGCAGGGCCGGCGCCAAGCATGGGCGGTCCACAAAGATACACAGGGCTCCACTTCCACCCTTCCCACATTACGCTTCCCACACCCATTTGGGGCACATGCTGTGTGCACCCCCTGTGCCCCCCTGCACAATGCATCTCCCAGGTGTAGCCAGACCTTGCACCTCACACACCAAAGGACCAGGGCACCTGTCTTCGAAGGTGGGGGTGAAGAGGAACACCCTGCACAGAAGCTCAGGGGCTGGACAACCCTCCTCCTCACACCTATCTCCCACTCATGTGAAGCAAACTGAGCCCAACTATAAAATGAAGACTCACACTGCATAAGAACATCCACTGAACTGTCCACACTGCCTGTCAAGTCACTCACAAACACCCCACACTGATACACAGCCACATACACACACCATAGGCCAGCAGCAATGTAGGACAATCAATGGGACAGCCAAAAGTGAAGTGGACAGTGCTGGAAAGCCATGGAGCAAGACACATAGCATCTGTACATCACATGCAAGAGAAGGAACATATCACAACACCCTCAGGTCATCAAATCAGAGATGGGTGGCACAGTGAGTGAAATTAAACCAAACTGACCTCTGTGCAACAACTCAGGGACACATCAAGGCAAGCCATGCCTAGTCACAGGAATGATAGGAAGTGTCTGAAGTTATACAGTGAGCAGCCACACATCTGTCACAACTGACTTGACATGTGCAAATCATCAGTACAACACACATGGCCCATTGTCACAGACCTTAACTTTCAAACACAACTAGGACCTTCACACATACCCATTCTCTACCCACCTCATACCTCCAGCACTCAACACCTGTGAGAAGCACACATAAAGGTCAAAATGGTGTCCTGTGAGTGCAATGACAACCAAACACACTCCCTGTGTTGCACCCACAAACATCACACTAACACACAGGGATGCCTGAACCAATGCAGACACCAAAACAATAGACAAACACAAAGCTCACAAACAACATACACAGAGGTACAACAAGCCCACACATGTGCAGGAAAACAGTGGAAAGGCAATGTGACCCTAGACAGAACAGGAATACACAACATTGTCACTCAGGACCAATGCACAGACTCCATACCTCAACACAAACAAGAGGTGTATCATCCAAAATCTACCATGAACACCAACTGGGATCAATGGGACAATCAGCTAACACAGACACCTCAACACCCATGAAGTGGACAAGGTGCCATATTGTACCAGAAGCATGCACATGCACAACCCTGAAAAGTGACAGGTCAAAAATAGGAGGACTAACCACCAATGTGCATTGAAAACAAGCCCAGCAACAAGAATCCCCTTGCTGCATGTGACAGACACACAAGTGATGCACACCACACCTGCAACACACATCTGAATGTATCACACAGCTAAAACAACCACACACACACAACGTCATGCAAATAGAAACTCACACACATAGCATCAGTCAGTACAAAGAGCCAACACAGGCCAAACACTGCATACATCCACAACAAAAACACAACAGATGCACAGACCAATCCATCACAATGCAAACTCAGCTACACATCAGGGGGATGCACAACAAGCAAGTACAAGGCAACATACACTGACAACACTGCATGCACACCAAGCAGTGTGTGCACAACAACCAAAACAGTAGCACACACATCTGAGTGCCACACCATGAACTCCCACAGCACAAACATAACATCACACTCAGGAAGCGTAGCACTACCTCAGCAAACACACATACAGCTTAGCCATCACCCACAGATGCACAACTCAGGGACATCCAGGTACAAACAACATGACCAGAGGACTGTGCTGCCCAAACATCTGCACTGCACATGAGCAACCATGACAGCAAACAAGTACAAGGAAATAACACATAACTAATTTGAATTCTGTCCTGAGTAGCACATTGGTCCTGGACACAGATCAGCCTCACACAGCATAGTGTCACACCATGAAGTGGTGGGGAGGCTCACAAACTGGCAAGCCATGGGGTGGAAGACATGAGACTGAAGTGTTGTGTACTGCAGTAGTGGACAGGTGAGCAGTGTACAGTACACAAACACATAGAGGAGTCACTTACAATGTGTTGGCATCAGAAGCACATATGGGGGATGGCATGACTCCTCATACCACATACCATACTGGAGCCAAAAATGGGTCAAGTGATAGCAATGCATGAGAAAACTCACAAATATTGTCAGTGTGGCTGAGCAGTCCTGTACAGTGTGCACAAACAGTAACAAGACACATGGCTGATCAACAAAACACAACACAGACTTGCCTGTCACACACTCTGCATACTCACAACTGGCAGCAACAACAAGTAGGTGTCCCCCAGGAGTGCAAGGACACAACAACACACTGCACACTGCCCAACCTACAACTCCCACATGTGCCCACAAAAATGGAAACACATGGCAGAGTATTGAAACAAACAGGCACTCAGCTTCTGTGTCATACATGTGTGCAGTTGGCATTGCAGGGGCACACACACATCAACATTGGCACTGGACGATGTGTGGTGGAAGAAGAGGCTGATTTCCCACTCCCTGTGTCCGCCAACATCGATGAGTCACCGCTGGCATCAGATGACGTTGAGGTTGGTGTTTCCGGGACTGATTCATCAAGGGCACTCCGGTCCCCCTCAGAGGCGCTGGTCACATCAGTGACCCCATGTGTTGCCGTCGAGCATGATGCCTCATCCCCGTGTCCGTACCCTGTTCTTCTGTGCCCTCTGTAGATGCTGCAAGAGACAGAGACGTAGGTTCAGTTTAGTCCCATACTCACAAACATCCTATGCAACCAAAGCAAACAACTCAAACATGATACCCCCATGTAGCACACCACCCTGTGCGGTCTGCATGTGCAAGCCTCATGCAAAAGTCAGAAGATGCATGGATACAAGCATAGTTGGCATCAATGACCCATGTGACGTTCACACAGCCAAATAGCTGGCCCGTGCCTCCCAGTTGCCTGACATCCTGATTCCTGTAAGCATACCTAGGTGCCGGTAGGTGAGATAGATGTAGATCTCAACATGTTGTCACAGTCACATATGGAGTCACTTCAAGGGGACTACACAGATACTGACTCCCGGATGTCCTCAAACCATGGCCATGAGCTACTGATGTCCACCATGTTGTGCTTTGAAGCGCAACGACCCTTGCTGTCGCAGATGTGTAGTTCTCACAATTCCAAAGTCAGACACTGCACACATCGACGTAAGCACACTCAGATGAGGAACACAGCTGTTCACTCCCCGGTGATATCTATGACACCCATAATGCAGCAGATGGCATGAGGCCACATCTTATCTTGCAATGTCACGGGCCATTAGGTTGAACACATGAGAAAGTACATGTAGCAAAAATGCATGTCAGCTGCACTCAACACAGAGACCACCTACAAGCCATTGCATCACTCTGGAAACAGCACAGAGCTCAACACTGGCTCAGGGTTGGGATACATGCAGTCACTCACACCTAAAGTCACCCTTCGCAGAATACTCACCCCCATCTTGCTGCTGATGGGCCCTCAAACGTCCATCCAGCTCTGGCTGTGTCACAGCCAAGATGCGGGCCATTAGTGGTGTCATGCTCCTGCGCGACAGCCTTCCAGTCCGTGGGAGTAGCCCCAGCGTCATCTCTGCCACGTTTTTGCTCATACGGCAGATGTCATCCCACCTCTTGTGACAGTGTGTGTGTCATCGGTTGCAGACACCCAGAGCCCGCACCTTGCGTGCAATGGCCCTCCATAAGGCCTTACGCTGGCGGACTTTGAGCTGCAGGCATGGGAGACAAGAAGAGGCAGTTTCAGGGACACTGGGCCATGTTCCACTGTGTCTCAGGACAGGTGCATGCAAACACTTAGCACAGCTGTACAGAAAGCTTGATCAGAGGCCATACAACATGACACGTAGTACATTTGCATCAGATAACCGGATTGAAATGCATTTAGGTATGAGGGTGGACACAGGACCTGGCCATCTCACACACATGCAGAATGGCAGCACACAAAGCAATGTGAAGAAGGCCCTCGTCTGTGATGCAGCATGTGAGGGAGCAAGACATACATCATGTCGCTAATGATGTTTTGGGGAAGACTCACTGTGTCCAACACTACACACCCCTCAATGTCCTTGGCCTGTGAGTGGCTCACTGTGTCGTGGATGTCACATCTAGGGACATGATCTTACATTCTCACACCCTCTCACAAGGTCTGTCTTGTGCAATCATCAGGCCTAAGATAGCTCACTGAGAAACAGGGTGGCAGACAACACATATATCTCACACTGTCCATTTATTGATGGGTCCGTGTCAAATTGGGCAGTATCTGTGCAGGCCAGGGGGACTCACACTGAGGTTAAACCTGGCCCATCTGAACAATCACATGCATGTACAATATGAGAGGTCAGACAGTGCCTACACATGCAAGTCAGTCCACATTATTAAATCAATGGAAGGAGGATGTCTCAGAAGTACATCACTCTGATGTGTCATATGCGAATTTCCACCAAGGGTGTCACCCTCAGGCATTTCAATCTTGTGCATAATGCTCACATATCCATGGTGACGACATGAAAAGTGTACACACATCCTTCAGTACCCTCTGGACGAAACACATTTGTGATGTCCCAAATGAGCATGTGAATAGCGAATGGACTCTGACATCCATTAGCACAGGCAATGTTTGTTCTGACTTCCACTTTCCAAACCAGCAGTGTCACTGTATGGCTGCAAAGACACTGCACGTCCCTCCCATCTTCCAATGCAGCCATGGATCTGTGGTAATAAGGCTACACACCCCATTGCCATGAAGTCAGCATACCAGGCAGTGTATCACACAAACTTGCACTCACAGGCACATACTACTGCAGAGCAACATCTTGTGAGCACTCTTTGCACTCTCCAAATTTCACTCTGAGACACTTACCATTACATTAGGAGCACCATATAGCCTCCCGTAGTGTGTAAGCACCTCGTCCACCAGGACCTCCAGCTGCTCTGTGGTGAAGGGACGGGCCCTGATCTTCTCAGTTCTCGCCATCATTGGGTCCAGGAGACAGGAACAGCAGCAGTTGGGGATGAAGAATGGCAGGCAGCAGTGTCTGGATGCAGTGGAAATGTGTGGCTCTCTCACACACATATATAGCCCCCTGGGGTTGTTTCAATGGTACTCAGCTGCTGCAATTGGTGGTCCAGGTCAGCTATTTTTCAATTGCAACCAATGACCGGCCCCGCGGTAGTGGAGCACGCCTACCGCGATTTTCAAAAGTGCATTCCACTTGCGCGATTGCGGTCCCCATTGGCTGTATGGGCATGGGCAATGGCGGTGTCACACCGCGGGGCCCAGGCGGTCGCTACCGCAATCGTGCATCTTACAATTGTATCCAATGACCGGCCCCGCGGTAGCGGAGCACGCCTACCGCGATTTTCAAAAGTGCATTCCACTAGCGCGATTGCGGTCCCCATTGGCTGTATGGGCATGGGCAATGGCGGTGTCACACCGCGGGGCCCAGGCGGTCGCTACCGCAATCGTGCATCTTACAATTGTATCCAATGACCGGCCCGCGGTAGCGGAGCACGCCTACCGTGATTTTCAAAAGTGCATTCCACTAGCGCGATTGTGGTCTCCATTGGCTGTATGGGCATGGGCAATGGCGGTGTCACACCGCTGGGCCCAGGCGGTCGCTACCGTGATTTGGCATCTTTACATTGGTGCCAATGACCGTGATTGCGGTGGCGGTGCACGCTTAGGGCACCTATGGACACATCATGCTGTAGCAATGGCAATGGCCAGTTCTCATTATTGAACACTCCACACTTACAATGAGTCATGGCACCAGATTGTTAAATTGTATGCTAGTGTGACATTCTACTCACTGATGTCTACACATGCCATGTCAGTGCACTGGAGTACATGCATTGGCATGTAGTCCCTCACATGTCACTGATGATGTTGTTGTGCATGTACACAGATCTGTTGTGTGATGAACTCCCAAATATGGGGACATGTCAATGTGTGAGATGGCTAAGAAACACACAGTGATGTCGGACTGACTACTCAATGTGCCTACTTCACTGTGTAGATTGCTGAACTCATGTTGATACTTGATCTTCATGCACACACTGTACTCATTGTGTCGTTAATGTGTGCCCTGTCCGACTCACGCAAGAAGGTGTGGCAGGTACAGCAGCTACGTAGGAGACATCGGTGTTGGTGTTTCAGACATGTGCTGTGTCAAGTACTCTCAGGGCTGGTGACACAAGATGTCGGAATGTCCCATTTCACATTCATATAGTCTGAATCTGTCTCGGGTGAACTCAGTTCGTACATACTGATCACGTGTACAACTACTTGGGGTCAAGTTGTCTCTGCATGTGACTTGTTTTGTAAGCTGGTGTGTCATGCCAGTCATCGTTGGCGCTGTGTCTGTCAGAATGTCAGATGTTGGACACATCTCATGGGTGAATTGAATTGACAAGTGTCCCCTTTTATCTCATGTAGGAGGCGACCAAATGTGCACCGGCCATTCACCTTGCTGGCAGACATGGAGGATGTGGACATCATCTGTAAGTTCTGGTTGGATCGGCAAAACCTCCAAGACCTATGTGCTCAGTTGGAGCTCCATTTGAGGCCTCTCAGGACATATCCAACTGCTGTGTCACCAACATGCAAGGTGATGGTGGCCCTGCATTTCTTCGCAACTGGTTTATTCCAGTACACGATGGCCAGCGCAGGTGGGATGTCGCAGGCAATGTTCAGCATGGTGCTATGGGATGTCCTGTCCGCTTTGATGGTGTACAAGGACACTTACATCCATGTTCCACGGAGACAGGAATTGCCAGCTGTGAAGGCTGATTTCTATGACGTTGCCCACATCCCTAACGTAGTTGGTGCCATTGACTGCACCCATGTTGGACTGGTTCCGCCACAGGCACAGGAGCACATATACAGGAATAGGAAGCATACCCATTCCATTAATGTGCAGGTTGTATGCCAAGCAGATATGATCATCTCACATGTCTGTGCCAGATTCCCTGGCTCAGCCCACGACTCCTACATCCTGCGTAACAGCATCGTACCACAGATGATGGCAAATCTGCATCCTGACCGTGCGTGGCTTGTAGGTGAGTTAGCTGAGTCAAGTATTGTGCTGTATGTGTGACATGCTGTCCGCAGCTACTGTCATTATACTAAATTGTTCTGTGTGTCTGGCACCTAGGTGACTCTGCATATCCCAACCGGCCCTGGCTGCTGAGCCCACTGCGTAATCCCAGGACCCCTGGTGAAGTCCGCTACAATGAGGCCCATGGGAGGACATGTCGTGTGGTGGAGCGAACTTTTGGGCTTCTCAAGTCTCGATGTCGGTGCCTGGACAGGACCGGAGGTGCACTGATGTACTCTCCCCAAAAGGTGTGTCAGATCGTGGTAGCATGCTGCATGCTCCACAACCTTGCCCTGCGCAAAGAGATCCCCCTGATCCTGGGTGATGATGAGCAGCAGATGCCCCCGCCTGCAAACCCACACATGTCCAGTGACGAGGACAGTGGAGAGGAGGAAGGTGTCGACCTGCGTCACCAGCTCATCGCCCGCTACTTCCCTTGAAGGTGAGTGACATTGGACAACGGTGCCATTGTATGGTATTTTTGTAGTTGTAGGAAATGTCTAGGGGAGCTATGTAACAGCTGCCTGTTGTTGGCTCTGTGCTGAGGGCTGATGTTTCTGGGACAGGGTAGTTATGCACAGCTACATGATGTCTATGTCGATATCGTTGCTCATTGTAATGTGTGCAGGTTTGAGTACCTTGATGACAAGTGTTGTGTAATGGGTGTGATGCCATCAACTGACAGGTGAATGTTGTTCTCTTGTGTTTTCCTAGGTCCCTTCTGCCTCTCAATGCCTCGCAACAATCAGTGCACCTGGTACATTGTAATCTGAGTCAAGATTGTACATCCTGTGATAAACGTGGAGCTGACACGAAAACATAGGTGTGCAAAGAGTGTTTATTTACAATAAGTACATGTGACAGGAAAGTGATTATTTGCAAATAGGTGGTAAGTGAATCAATGAGTTGTCAGTGATGGTAGATGAGACAATAGAGTAGTCACCACATTGATGTGGTGACACAGTCCAACAGACTCCTGCCATCAACATGGCAGTGTGGGTAAGGATAGTCAACAAAGTCAATGGGAAGGTGAAGAGAGGTGCCATCATGGCTGGCTCTTTGACTGGCGTGTGGCTGGTGCTTTGCCACGTGATCCTCCCTTGTTTTTCCTCGGACGGCCCCTTGAGTGTTTGACAGGGGGGGCCTCTGCTGCGGGATCAGAGGTGTCTGAGGACACATCCTGTTCCAGCTCACACGTTCCTGTGGCCGCAGGTGAGGAGGTGGGACTGTCATCCTGCGGGCCACTGGAGGGAGGTTGAGCTGTCCTTTGGGCCGCAGGCCTGTCCCTTAGGACACCCACAAGCTGACCCAAGATGTCCACGATTTGGCCCAAGCGCGTGTCTATGGACCTCAGTAGCAGGCGGAGCTCACATGATTCTTCCAGAGCTCCCTGCCCTCCTCAGATTGTGGGGTGGGGTGGGTATCCTCTGAGGCAGGGACAGTGTTGCAGGCAGAACTGGTGGTGGTGGTGGTGGTGGTGGACGCACAAGTCGTTACAGCAGTGGTCAGCGCAGTTGTTGTTCCTGAGGTGGTGAGGACAGTGGGGGCCTGGGACCTTCTGCACCCTGGCACGCCAGATGGGCCAGCCTCTGTGTCCACATCCAAGGAATTTAGGGAGTCTGCATCCGGGCCTCCATGTTCCGAGGGGGGAGACTGGCTCTGCAGGTTGGTGTTGTCATCTGCAGCTGTCAATTCTTGGTCACCTGTCGAACAGAGTAGAAATGGTCATTGAAGTGTACCCTACAAGCTTGGTGTTGGATGTTTGGATGTTACATATTATACACCACACAGTTTACATTGAGATCACTTTGTATGGCTGCACGGTACTGACCATCATGACATGATGTGTAGGTACCTACATTACTTGTCCATGGTGTGACATGTCAATAGATACCATGCTCCACGTACAGATTGTGTGATTACAAGGACATGTCGTCATCTATCGACTAGCAGCACAACAACTTTTTGTGAGGCATCTTTGTTGTTTGCTCTGCATGGAAGATCTTCATTCTGGGCATGGGCATAACCACCCTCCAAATGTAACTGAAATAGATGTTAGAAATGCCCTTGATGACATTAGAGAAGCTAGTACTAGCTCACAAAAAGCTACCAGTGAAATACTTAAAGAAATGCTGCCTAAAGTACCCAAACATGCTACTGGGCAAATGCCATCTATTTCTTCATTAAAAAGAACTATAGCTCGCACAAAAAAAGCCACAACAACTACCACACCTACTCCAAAAACATTTGAAGAGTTGGTAATTCCCCCAGAACTAGCTATAACTCATAATGAAGAACCCTTTATTCTCTATGACAACAAATGCAAAGACAAAAGAATAATAATGTTTGCTACTGCAAGCAATTTAATAAAGCTTCAACAATCAGAAACATGGATGATGGACGAGACTTTTAAAATCTGTCCCAAGCCATTCTATCAACTATACACTATCCATGCCCTATACCAGAATACTAACATCCCCTTTATCTACGCCTTCCTACCCAATAAACAAAACTACACATATATGGAAATACTAAATAAAATTAAACAAGAGACAAATAATTATTTTCCACAGAAAATAATTATAGATTTTGAACAGGCCATGATCAGTGCAATTCTGAAATGCTACCCACACACATCAATTCAGGGATGTTACTATCATTTCAATCAGTGGCTATGGAGACACCTACAGAAATCAACACTAAGGGGGTCATTAGGATGACGGGCGGACTTGAGTCCGCCCGCCATCCCAGCGGTAACGGGACTGCCCGCCTGTCATGCGGCGGTCCCGCACCCCTAATTATGATGCGACCGCCACCACGGCGGTCGCATCTAGCAATCTAACATTGCGGCGGGTGCTGCTGGCTGCAGCACCCGCCACAATCTCAAATGGCCATGTTGTGCATTTCCATGCACAACGTGTCAGGCTCCACGCGGTGCCTGCCACCATGTGCATGGAAATGAAGGGGGGTACCATGGGTACCCCCCCGTGCACAAATGCCCCCCCCACAGAGGGGGCCCACAACGGGCCCCCAAAGCCAGTCTCTGTCTGTCTTTTTGTGGCGGCATATCCGCCGCAAAAAGACAGGCAGAAGGGCTCATCCTAATCACTACGGCGGTGCCTGCAATGATGCCCTGGTTCCGCAAGGCAGGCGGAAAAGGACCGCCTTGCGGGACCAAGGCTGACGGACTTTCCGTCCGCCGTGGTACCAATGTGATTCCCACCGCCATCCTAATTTGGCGGTGGGTGAATCACATTGTGATGGCGGGAGGATCCTCCCGCCATCATAATAAGCCCCTAAGTGTTGAATATGTGACAAACAGTTCATTTGCATACCAAATAAAAAAACTTATTGCACTGGCCTATGTCCCAGTTACTGACGTGGCCGAACATTAAAACCTTTTAATAGAAAGTCCTTACTACCAGTAACACAAACAAAAATTAAGTCCCCTCCTGGACTATTTTGAAGATTCCTGGTTGGTAAGAATCCATAGATCAGGACATAGAAGACAACCAAAATACCAAATACCATGATGGAATGTCTACCTTAGCACACTAAACCAAGAGGCAAAAACAAACAATGCTGTTGAAGGTTGGCATAATGCCTTCCAAGCATCAACAGGACGAGGTACACCTACTCTACACAATCTCCTACTCTCCCTACAAAAAGAACAGAGCTACCAACAGCTAAGAATAGAACAATCTGTTACACAAATTAGGCCTTAACTATCCAAACAAACTAAACAAATGTTTGAATACCTACAACAAGTCAGACTATACCCTACAACAAGAGGCCTAGAATACTTAGGAATAATTGCAAAAAGCCTACTCTAAACTGTCAAAACAGTGTAAAATGTATAATACATTTGTTTCAAATATTAAAATACATACTAAATATGTTTATTTTTTCACAATACTATTTCATTTGTCTAATGTATTTTTATTAATAAATAAAAATATATTTAGACACATTAATTAGATATTTCAAAAAACATAAACAACAACAATAGTAAATTTCATTGCATTTCCCTCCCACAATAAATAATTTAAATAACTTACCATTTCCATAGCTGTAGATAGAAAATTCCACATCTTCCAAAACAATCCAGGTAGATTACAATCTCAATAGAATAAAAAGTTTCCCCAAAAAAATGAAAAAATACAACTGTTCCAAAACGTAATCCTCAGTCCATAAATCCACAATCCGTCAACCATAATAAACCCGAAAAACTGTTTTAAAAAAGAAACGCTCCATCAAAACCTGAAAAATTAAGAAAGTATAAAATAACCATTAGTTACTAAAACTAATGTACACTTCCTTAATTAAAAAAACCGCAATCTTCCGATAACTGCAACTTTTGTCGAACAAAACCTGTAAAAAAGACACAAACATTCCCACCCACACAAATATACACATACTGCACCATATAACATTATTAAAAACATTACACACACGATAATAGCACATATTAGACCATATTTTAACATTTGTAAACTAGGCCTCAAAATCTAACGACACATAAATCGTCAAAACCTAACGTACACATAAAAAACGCCAAAACTCCACAAACCTAACTGTAGACACACTAACTACAATTTAACTACCTTCAAATATAATTAAAAATGTAGTTTAAATAAGTAAAATTAATCTTACCTTGCTCCACGCGAAGCAGCTCCCAACCGCGACCTTCTCCCCTTCGAAATAACCCAAAACAACCGCGACCGGTTAAAAAATACGAAGCCCAAAACAAATATGGTAGCTTTAAGCATAGAAAATAAATGCAATTTAATTAAAAAAAGGTTATAACATTATGTCAAAATTAATTACATGTTTAATTAAAATACTACAAATGTTATATTATTTATTTAAATGTATTCGTAATTTTTTTGATATTGTACAATTATGATAATAAATATTATTGAAACAAATAATATTTAATATTATAATTCCATATATTTAAATGTGACATATGTATTTAAAAATTGTTATATTTTGTTATATTAAAAACTGTTTACTTTGTAAAACAAATGTATACAAATTAAACAATGTAATAATTATTAATATTTATATTTTATATATTAATATTATTAATTAAAAATGATAATTTCTTTGAAAAATGTAACTAAATGTATTATATTATTAATAAATGTGAAACTACATTATCAGATATTACAAACTTTACACAACTGTTTAAATAAAAAGTACAAATGTTATAAAATATTTTTTCAGTAATTATTACATGTAAAAATTTACTTATGTACAAACTATGTTATTTTTATAAAATAAATATGATTTCCTATCTCTCTGTATTTGTTTATCTTACATATTGTTAATAAAAATATATTTCTTATTCATTCCCAAATATTTTACAATAAATAAACATCAATGATAAAAATTAAAATGTCTAATTAATGTCTACCATTTTATCAATGTTACATTTAATGTTACATAAATTGTTTTTTTAAAATATACTGTGTAAAATATTATCTTTTCATTGTGTATATATACAATGTTCATTTTTTACATACACATCTCTCTTATATAAATAATATTACACTACTTTAAACTATAATATTATTTTTTAATTACATATTAAAACACATTTAGCCAAATAATTATTCCCACTTCAGTTACCATGAATACATGATAGGTGCTGGACAGTAATCTTAATTAATTTACTATTCCCACTCCAGTTAGTATTAATTCAGGGTAGGTGCTACACACTATACTTAATTAATATACTATTCCAACTCCAGTTAGTATTAATTAGGGGTAGGTGCTGGGCACTAAATTTAAATTAACTTACTATTCCCACTCCAGTTACTATTTATTAGGAGTAGGTGCTGGACACTAAACTTAATTAATTTACTATTCCCACTCCAGTTAGTATTAATTAGGGGTAGGTGCTGGACACTAAACTTAATTAATTTACTATTACCACTCCAGTTACTATTTATTAGGGGTAGGTGCTGGACACTAAACTTAATTAATTTACTATTCCCACTCCAGTTAGTATTAATTAGGGGTAGGTGCTGGACACTAAGCTTAATTAATTTACTATTCCCACTCCAGTTAGTATTAATTCAGGGTAGGTGCTGGACACTAAACTAAATTAATATACTATTCCCACTCCAGTTACTATTTATTAGGGGTAAGTGCTCCACAGTAAAATTAATTTATTTACTATTCCCACTGCAGTTAGTATTTATTAGAGGTAGGTGCTGGACACTAAACTTAATTAATTTACTATTCCCACTCCATTTAGTATTAATTAGGGGTAGGTGCTGGATACTAAATGTAATTAATTTACTATTCCCACTCCAGTTAGCATTTATTAGGGTAGGTGCTGGACATTAAACTTAATTAATTAACTATTCCCACTCCAGTTAGTATTAATTGTGGATAGGTACTGCACACTAAACTTAATTAATTTACTATTCCCACTCCAGTTAGTATTAATTCAGGGTAGGTGCTGGACACTAAGGGGCCGATTCCGATTCGGGCCGGAAAACGTACCGACCGACTCGGATCGGAAATCTATTCCGACCGACACGTACCGGTGCATCCCGATCCGCCATGTACGATGTAATGCATGCGATTTACGACCGACTCGCACGAAACCCAAGACAAACGACCGAACCGCACGGAAAACAGCGATCTGGCCGGAAAAAAAGGCGAATCGAACCGACCGACACGCACCAGGAAGGAACCCGAACGAAACGTACCCGCGAACTCCGACCAGCACAGTACGATGCAATGCGTGGAAAACCCGACCGAGTCGCACGGAGCTCAAGCCGTACGACCGACACGCATATAAAACAGCGAGCCGAAGCAACCCAATACACTGCAACCGACGCATACGCCGCACATAAAACACAGCAGAAATACAGCGTGAACGAGTCGGAGAAGCTCGCACGAGACCAACTGCAGCATCCTACTCGATCAGAAGAACGTCTCCTACATGCACAAAAAGTACAAAGGAAAAAACACACAAAAAAAGGGACAAACAAGCAATTACAAAGCCAATAAATACTGGGGGGGGGACATGGAACAAAGACACACCCACAACTCCACCCATATAAAGGACACAAATCCCTACCATGATCCTTTGCAAATTCGAATTACCTGCCAGCACTCAACACCAACAGACAGCAACCACACACACTCACAGCTCATCCATCACACAAGCCACACACCATCAGCACCTCAACAAATAGCACCCTCACATACACCCAGCAAAACCCACACTCACACACCCTCACTTGCACACCAACACACACATCACTCACCACCACCACCCATCACCATGCCCCCAAAGAAGAATCAAAAGTTCATAGACAGTGAATTGGAAGTCCTGGTAGATGAGATCCTCAGGGTAGAGCCACAGCTGTGTGGTACACTGGTCCAACAGACCCCCATGTCGCAGAAAACCAAGATGTGGGAGAGGATCGTCGACAGGGTGAATGCACAATCACCATGTTTGCGCACAAAGGAAGACATCCAGAACAGGTGGTATGACGTGCGCAGGAGGGTCAGGAACCTACTGAAGAAGGACTATGCCTTGAGCCAACACACCGGCAGTGGCCCTCCTGCCAAACCTGTATACCTCAGGCCCTGGGAGGAGAAGGTGCGGGCCATCCTACCACCAGTGAGCATATATGGACTATCAAACATCCCAGAGCCTGGTGAGTACACAACAAATGTACACAATATTGTGTGACAATACACACACATCACTGTCAAGGGGACAGTCAAACCATGCACCCTTAGCAAATACACACCAACCAAAAGATAATCATCCCAAGATGTGTATGTCAGTCAGATAAACACAATACATGCCATCTCATAGTGATATGTAACTGTGTCATGACATGTACAAACACAACAACAAATACAGCTAGGCAGTGCACAAATCTAACCAACAAACACAGTCAGATATGTAGCCACCACTACAACACCACCTCACAGGGAAGCCCACTGAAAGGAAGGAATTCTGTGTATGCTGGTCAAGTCAGTGTAGCCAATAGCATCATGGAGTTGTAGTCACAGATATTGCCCACCCTCACAATACGCCCATCAACACCACTATGAACCATGCTCACATCACAGGGAGTGGAAAACAACTGACAAGATGGCTGACACTGGCTACTGCTGTGGGGAGCACAAGGCCCTGCTGGCAACTGTGCACCAACCAACAGCAGGACACCATTGACTGACATCCTGAAAGCACTCCCTGCAATGGAAGCACGTTCCATGGTGGGATATCTGGCTGGGTGGGAAGGAGGACTGACAGCACTGACCATAGTTACCAGCAGCTCTTCTCACACCCCCCCTAACACAAACTCCACACACCTCACCTGGGAGAATGTATTGCCTCACACTCTAATCAAATATCCCACAAAGAACCACCACCCTGGGTTATGCTGTGTGAAGCACAGGGACACACATGGGACTTGTAGCCAAACTAACCCCAGGATAACACTGTCAGCCATCTTGTCAGCACAGGCACACTACCCCACAGGGAAGCAGAGTCAAAAGGAAGGAAGCATGGGCATGCTGGGAAGGGGGGTGGAGGCAATAGCATGATGGGAGTGGTAGTCACAACTCAACATCCCCCGCCCACATGGCCCAGCAAGCTCACATTCAAGCATGCACACCTCACAGGGAGTGGAAAAGAACTGACAAGATGGCTGACAATGGGTACTGCTGTGGGGAGCACAAGGCCATGCTGGGAACTGGGCACCAACAAACAGCAGGATACCAATGTCAGCCATCTTGCCATTGCTGTCACACTCACACACAGTGAAGTCCACTCAAAAGGAAGGAAGTATGGGCATGCTGGGAAGGGGGGTGGAGGCAATAGCATGATGGGAGTGGTGGTCACAGCTCAACATCCCCCACCCGCATGGCCCAGCAGGCTCACACTCAAGCATACACACCTCACAGGGAGTGAAAAGCCACTTCAAAGATGTCTGACAATGGTGCTCTGATGTGGGGAGCACAAGACCATGCTGGGAACTGGGCACCAACAAACAGCAGGACACCACTGTCAGCCATCTTGCCATTGCTGTCACACTCACTCACAGTGAAGTACACTCAAAAGGAAGGAAGTATGGGCATGCTGGGAAGGGGGTGGAGGCAATAGCATGATGGGAGTGGTGGTCACAGCCCAACATCCCCTACCCACATGGCCCAGCAAGCCCACACTGAAGCATGCACACCTCACAGGGAGTGAAAAGACACTTCAAAGATGTCTGACAATGGTGCTCTGATGTGGGGAGCACAAGACCATGCTGGGAACTGGGCACCAACAAACAGCAGGACACCACTGTCAGCCATCTTGCCATTGCTGTCACACTCACACACAGTGAAGTCCACTCAAAAGGAAGGAAGTATGGGCATGCTGGGAAGGGGGTGGAGGCAATAGCATGATGGGAGTGGTAGTCACAACTCAACATCCCCCACCCACATGGCCCAGCAAGCTCACATTCAAGCATGCACACCTCACAGGGAGTGGAAAAGAACTGACAAGATGGCTGACAATGGGTACTGCTGTGGGGATCACAAGGCCATGCTGGGAACTGGGCACCAACAAACTACAGGACACCACTGACTGACATCCTGAGAGTCAACCTGAACCCACTGCAAGGGTGGCATGCTTCATGGTGGGATAACTGGGCTGGGGGGAGAAGGAGGGCCGGATGTCCACCAAATACAACCAATGCTGGCCATGTACACACCTCAACATTCATATTGAAATGCTCAAAGTATGCAGGACAATGTGCTACACCAATATCAACCTCTGACTGTGACAACTTAGGACAATGCAATCTACGGGCCCGCATCCAGAGGTACAGTCACAACTGTCAGGTGTGTGAACCATTGATGCCTGCAGAAACATAACATACATTGTGTGTGTCTCCCAAAAACAGGTGATGATGGGGACACAGCAGCAGACGCTGAGGAGTCCCTGTCCCAGGCTCCGGGGGACACTGAGCTCACTGGTTTGGAACAGCCTCTGCCCTCCTCGGATGACAAAGACCTACCTGGCACCTCCGGAGTGAGTCATCATGCAGCACCAGCAGGACCACCAGCTGCACCCCCTGCACCCACCCCTCCAACAACTGCCAACACACAGACCACCCCTGCTGACACGGACAGACCAAGGACCACCACCACCAACAGCACACGGACCCCGGCCCAACGTGGAGCAACGGACACCAACACCAGCAACAACCCCCAAGGGGGCCCAGGGTCACCTGTGCGTGCCACCGCAGGTCCTGCACATGTCGCCAGGGGTGGTGGGAGGGGTGGTAGACATAGGTCGCTGCTTGCAGAGGGGTCTGGACTGCATGATGACCCACAACTGGTACGCATAGCTGATGCGTACCAGACTAGCACCGGAGAGGTCAGCCAGGTAGTGGGGATCCTCAAGGACATTCAACAGCAGCAGGCTGCCCATCATGCCCACTTGGACTCCCACATGTCCCGCATGGAGTCCAAGTGGGACACATTACAAGAACTGACGGCGGTGCATAGGGACATATTACAATGCCTCCGCCAGATTTGCACCAACATGTCAACACCTCCCTGTGTGCCCACAACATCTGGTGCTGCAACAACTGCAACTGCCACAGGGAGGGAGGATGACTCTGGCGGAGAGTCCCCTGCACCGCAGCAGCCTGCACTTGAGGGTCCTCCCCCAAAGAAGAGGGGTCGTCCGAGGAAGGGCGACTGAGAGGCCGATGGCCATGCACAACCCCCAGGAAGCCAACACCTGTTCTGGAAAATCACCTTTGTGCGCAAACTGTTCACCCTGTCGAATGCAACACAACTCTCCCACATGACATGGGGAGTTCAAGTTGGACCAATGTATCAGATGACTGTGGACTTTACTCTGGACATTTCTGCTACCAGGACTTCCAAATCATCTAGGAACTTTGGATTACAATCACAATGTACAGCATCCACCATCCTGTGCACTATACTCACACATGTATGTCAATAAACTCACTAATACACCATACTTGCCTCTGTTGTGATTCCAACGTTGTTTCTGTCATGGAGATGATGATCTGCGAAATTACACTGTGCATGCTAACTGCTACAGCAAGTACAACACCGGCATGTGAGTCATGGCGACGTGACACATATGAGGGAGACACACCACCAGGGCTACACAACACATACACACCAGGGCCATCTGACTCATCACCTACACTGATGTTGCCAGGAAATACGGTGCAATGCACAGACACAACACCTATTCACAGTCTGTGTTAACTAGCCCACTGGTGCAGTAAGCACATGTCAGTCAGATGTGTGACCACAGACAACGCACATTACAAAGTGAAGCACAGGTTTATTACACATTTGCAACATGTTGTAACCACTACAGATGCAAGGTAATCCCACCTGGCAGTGGGCACACAGTCAACAAGTGTAGAAGAAAGGAAGTCCATGGGTGTGGCGCACATCACCTGTAGGGAAACGACAGCTACCACCCTGTGTCATGGGCGCTGTCTCGAGCGCGCTTATCCAGTCAGCCGCTATGCGTCGGGATTCTAACTCTGTCCTCGGCGACAGACTACGGACGCACAGCGGTGAACTACAGTTCCCAGAGAGCTCAGCGACCTGACGCATGACGCAGCGCGGAACCGCCCATATAGGAAGTGGCGGCACCCGCGAGAGCATCGGAAATTCATCGTCCTTCTGTATCGGCGTTTCCAGGAATCGTAGCGGTATCGGTAAGGGTGCTATGCACCAAATGCCCTTAGTTTTCTGCCATTTATCCTTAATCCAGAATTAGGTTGTGCCTTACTCTGTTGGGGAGCCTCTCCTGGCTCATGCAGAGTGAAGGCTCTCTGTTGTGGAACTACTCCAACCTGACTGCCTTGCTGGCAGGTTACCGGCGTTCTGCAATTTGGCAGTGACTTCCTTACAGTCACGCAGGGACTCAAGGCTCTTGCTCAGAAACCTACACGCTTGGCTATATTTACTCTTCCTTTTGCTCCTTACTCAAACGAAGCAGGAGTGATTACTGCATTACTGAATAATATTCTATTTATGTTTATCTGAACTCGGATATGTTGGTGACGTAACCTTCCTATGGCTGAATCAAGAACCTATTTGATAATCACACAAATATATCTATATATCTATAGTATCAGTATGTTCTGCTGAAGTAGACTTTATTTTCTGATTTTTTTTTCTGGCTCTATTTAACAGGATTACACTGAGTGGTATGGGACTACGCTCTATCCCTGTGAAGTATAGTGGAGTCTAGAAAGGGTAGGTTCAGAATACATACTTCTTTGTGTATTGTCAAAAGGTGGTACACACCTTCCGTTGCTTTTTGTGTACTTGTGGCATGTGTATAAAGATTGGTTTTGTTCTATGTTTCCCTCACTACAGCCTTAAGCGGAGCAACTGGTACTACTACCGCACAACACGTACTTGATAGAAGGTTCTCATATCAAACGTGTCCTTTTTATTTAGTTACAGGTATTTGG
Source organism: Calotriton arnoldi (assembly GCA_963921515.1). Taxonomy (NCBI): domain Eukaryota; kingdom Metazoa; phylum Chordata; class Amphibia; order Caudata; family Salamandridae; genus Calotriton; species Calotriton arnoldi. Next base: position 175,168 of record CAWUFW010018115.1, on the reverse strand, counting down.
AATGTGAATTGGTTTCGTCTGCTCTGTATTGTGTTGTTAGGAAGAGAGCACGAGACGGTATTTACTATTGTTGTTATCATTTCAGGTCTCACTCCCTGCTGTTCCCTTCCTTTCCTTCCCTCACTTGATCCTCCCTTTGACCTTGGCCATTAAGGCTATCGAGGCTGGGGTATATCAAGGGGTGGACCCTTCTGAGCATCAAACCGATCCTGAGGACAGTCAAATCTGACAGAATTTCCGACCCAAGAATAATTGTCCTCCCGGTCGGGTTGTGCTGGAATGGCCACTCTTGATGATATACTGGCCGTTCTCGCAACAGTGCAGGCTGAGTTGGTTGCATCCCGTCAGGAAACAGCGGACCTAAAAGCCAGGGTAGAAGGGATGCAAAGAAACCCTTTTAACGTGGGGGTGCAGGCGACAGTACCTACTAACGCCATAGTAGTAGAAATACCTGTCTCAATACCGCTAGCCACACCAGAGCGGTTTTACGGAGAATCAAGTAAGGTCCAAGTATTCCTAACTCAAGTTATGCTCCATTTTTCGTGTAGCTTAAACAAAATGAAAAAGGTATGGAGGGATCAATCACTCATTTATTTTCGTACAAGGTACTATCAATTACCCTGACGTGTTCAGTATTTTAGGAATATAAATATCAATGATTATGTTAGCTACACATATCATTTGGCGTGACTCTGGTACAAACAATTAATTACACAATAAACATCAAACAAATTATATATAAAACATACAAAATACATAAAAAGTTAGACATAAATCATTGTCACAACAATACATATATACAATATATACAACATATACAAAACACCCTAATTATAACATGTATTAATGTACACTCCTCAATCTGAGTGATACATTCTGAGGTAATCCTATTAGCACAAGAGGTATCACTCCTCTCTCTCATTTATTTATGTGCTCTTTAAAGTCTAAAGCCTAATTCACATATAATTGGACTCCTCATATATCTGTCCTCAGATCTCGCCAAATACGATATGAGTACCTATAGGGATCAACTTTTCTATTTAACTCTGACCTAAATATATTAGGACAATTCACTATTCTTATAACCCTCACACTTAACAAAGTGTAAAGAACAAAATGAAGCCAAGGGGGTATGCCCAAATGACCCTCCTAATACCTGGGCAAAAAATCTAAAGCTTAAACAAAATGAAAAAGGTATGGAGGGATCAATCACTCATTTATTTTCGTACAAGGTACTATCAATTACCCTGACGTGTTCAGTATTTTAGGAATATAAATATCAATGATTATGTTAGCTACACATATCATTTGGCGTGACTCTGGTACAAACAATTAATTACACAATAAACATCAAACAAATTATATATAAAACATACAAAATACATAAAAAGTTAGACATAAATCATTGTCACAACAATACATATATACAATATATACAACATATACAAAACACCCTAATTATAACATGTATTAATGTACACTCCTCAATCTGAGTGATACATTCTGAGGTAATCCTATTAGCACAAGAGGTATCACTCCTCTCTCTCATTTATTTATGTGCTCTTTAAAGTCTAAAGCCTAATTCACATATAATTGGACTCCTCATATATCTGTCCTCAGATCTCGCCAAATACGATATGAGTACCTATAGGGATCAACTTTTCTATTTAACTCTGACCTAAATATATTAGGACAATTCACTATTCTTATAACCCTCACACTTAACAAAGTGTAAAGAACAAAATGAAGCCAAGGGGTATGCCCAAATGACCCTCCTAATACCTGGGCAAAAAATCTAAAGCTTAAACAAAATGAAAAAGGTATGGAGGGATCAATCACTCATTTATTTTCGTACAAGGTACTATCAATTACCCTGACGTGTTCAGTATTTTAGGAATATAAATATCAATGATTATGTTAGCTACACATATCATTTGGCGTGACTCTGGTACAAACAATTAATTACACAATAAACATCAAACAAATTATATATAAAACATACAAAATACATAAAAAGTTAGACATAAATCATTGTCACAACAATACATATATACAATATATACAACATATACAAAACACCCTAATTATAACATGTATTAATGTACACTCCTCAATCTGAGTGATACATTCTGAGGTAATCCTATTAGCACAAGAGGTATCACTCCTCTCTCTCATTTATTTATGTGCTCTTTAAAGTCTAAAGCCTAATTCACATATAATTGGACTCCTCATATATCTGTCCTCAGATCTCGCCAAATACGATTTTTCGTGTAAGCAGAAATCATTCCCCACCAATCAGGCGAGAGTAGCCTTTCTTATTTCGTATTTGGCTGGTGATGCAGCACAATGGGCAGTGCCCTTAGTAAGCAGAGATGATCCCCTTCTCCATGATTGGGAGGCATTCAGAGTAGAGTTTCTGAAGGTATTCGATAGATGAGCTGAATCCTTTACCGCCGACAGGGAATTACTGGAACTGAGACAAGGCAATAAAGACCTGTTAGTATACCTGAATGCATTTAGGAGACTAGTTGCAGAAACTAAGTGGCCAGAGGCCAAACAAGCCTCACTCTTCCACCAGGGGTTAAGAGAAGAGCTTAAGGATGTGATTGCCCAAATAGACCCACAACCCACTACCTGTGAGGATCTGATAAATCTGGTGCTACGACTTGATCACAGATTAAGTGAGCGAAAGGGGATCACAAAGGAAGGAAAGAGGCATACCTCCAGTCGAAAGACAAAGAACCACAGAGACAAACAGTGCTTCCGGGGTAGAACCCATGGATATAAGTACCATAAGAGCCGCATTAACTCCAGCGGAAAAAGAAGTCCGGCGTAAACAAGGCCTTTGTTTATACTGCGGCAAAAAAGGCCATTTTGTCCAAGAATGCCCGGTGAAACCCAAGACCAATCGCTTCCGTAGTAACCGAAAAGCCACCGCTGCGGTGGATTTGGTGTCGGAAAACTAGACGACTCAAAGAAAGAAGAAGGGGTTTCTTGGAGTCGGATACACCTCCCTTCCTTACGGAATAACGAACCAGGGGCGCAGGGGCATTTATTTATCAATCTACAACTGTTTCTTCAAACAGAGTGGACACCGGCTTCTGCCATGATTGATTCCGGTGCCAGAGGCATATTCATGGATATAGACGAAGCCAAACGCAGGGGTATACGCCTAGTACCTAAAGACATGCCAGAAGAAGTATATGCAGTAGATGGGAGGAGACTAGAGACTGGACCCATAGGGTATAATTCCGAAGACTTGGAGGTTCAATACGGAGACACTCACAGAGAGCGCATAACTTTCAACATCATACGTGCTCCCCAGTATGGGATTATACTGGGTTTACCATGGTTGCGCAAACACAACCCGGACATCAACTGGATAGCCAAGACGGTACAAATGAACTCACCTTATTGTTCAGAACATTGTCAAGCGATATCAGAAGGGACCCGCTACCGCCTTGGCCTTGGGGATGAGCATAGCCACCGCAGCTGAAAAAGACATTCAGCTACCGTCAACGTACCGGGACTATGCTGAGGTCTTCAACGACGTTCAAGCAGAAGTATTACCTCCCCATAGACAGTATGACTGTCAAATCGATCTCGTTCAGGGGCAGTTGTACCATGCGGGCGACTATATGCATTGACGGAGCCTGAAAATCTCCACCTTAGAACATATTTAGACAAATACCTGGAATTGGGGTTCATTCGTCCATCAAAGTCACCTGCGGCTTCCCCGCTTTTCTTTATACCAAAGGCTAATGGCGAGCTCCGCGCCTGCATAGACTTCAGAGCGTTGAACGCAATAACAGTGAAGAACCGCTACCCCTTACCCCTAATTCCGGTATTACTTGAACAAATAAAAAAGGCAAAGATATATACAAAGTTGGACCTCAAGGGAGCCTACCATTTGGTTCGAATGAGAAAGGGCGACAAGTGGAAGACAGCGTTCAAAACCAGGTACGGGTTGTATGAATACTTAGTCATGCCTTTTGGATTGTGTAACGCCCCAGCAGCGTTCCAATATTTTTTGAACGACGTCCTGCGAGAAATCCTAGACCATTATGTTGTGGTCTACATAGATGATATCCTCATCTATTCTGAGAATGAGCACATTCATATACAACATGTTAAGTCCGTGCTACGGATCCTACAGAAACACCACCTGTTCTGCAAATTAAGCAAATGTGAGTTTCACGTCACAACGGTGGAATTCCTTGGAGTAATGCTCACGCCATCGGGACAAGAAATGGCTGAAAGAAAGATCACTGCCGTAAAATATTGGCCTCCTCCCCAGAATGTGCGAGATGTGCAGTGTTTCATCGGTTTCGCGAATTTCTACCGGCGATTCATACACCAGTTCTCAAATCTGGTTGCACCCATAACCAAGTTGTTGAGAAAAGCACAGAAGTTCGAGTGGAACCAAGAAGCTCAGGAGGCTTTTCTCGCCCTGAAAACAGCCTTTGTAACTGCTCCCATCTTAACTCATCCAGATCCAGACAAACCATACATTGTGGAGGCAGATGCCCCAGATGCGGCTTTGGGAGCCGTTTTATCACAGCTGCACTCGTCTACTGGACAAATCCATCCGGTGGCCTATATGTCGAAAACACTAAACGAGGCTGAGAGGAACTACAACATCGCCGAAAAAGAGCTCTTGGCCATCAAGAATGCCTTTATGGAGTGGAGACACTTTTTAATGGGAGCCAAGCATGTGGTCACGGTGTATACTGACCACAGAAACCTGCAATTCATGACAGCCGCTAGGCATCTTACCCCTCGTCAGCTCAGATGGATGTTATTCTTTTCCGAATATCAGTTCATAATCACATACAGACCTGGATCAGAGAACAGAAAAGCAGACGCACTCACCAGACAGACGACAACCAAGGAACCGGAAAACTTAACGGAACAATCCATTATAGACCCCACTAAGGTAGTTTGTGCAATACAACCCGATACCTTTCTAAAGGAACTCCTCAAGGGTCTTAACACCTTTTCGTGGAGAACATGGCTAAGGAGCCACACCGAATGGCCAGTAAGGAATGGGTACCCGATGAATCAAGATCGCCTTCTAGTACCTACAGTGAAATTGAGGAAACAAGTGTTCCACTGGTGTCACGAACTACCTAGTGCAGGACATAATGGGGTGGAAAAACAGTGGATCGCATAAACAGACAATTTTGGTGGCCCTCTCTCCGAAAGGATATCAAGGATTGGGTTAAATCCTGCGAAATCTGTGCAAAGATGAAATCCGATCACCTACGACCACAAGGATTATTACAGCCTCTCCCTACTCCCAGCGGACCTTGGGAGAGCATCTCATTGGATTTCATTGTCGGATTACCACCAGATAAAGGAAACACCGCTATTCTAGTAGTCATAGACTATTTAACAAAGATGGGTCACTTCGTGGCTTGTCCACAGGTACCTTCAGCAGGCCAACTTGCATTGATACTGATGAAACAAGTCGTCCGGTTACATGGGTTGCCAAAGACCATTGTATCTGATAGGGGTTCCCAGTTCACGGCTCAGTTCTGGAAGAAGTGGTGTTCCTCACTACACATAACCACGGCCTTGTCCACAAGTTTCCACCCACAAACCGATGGACAAACCGAGCGCCGAAATCAGACGCTCAAACAATATTTGCGTTGTTACGTAGACAATAGCACAGAGGAATGGGTGGATTATCTTTGGCTCGCTGAAATCGCATATAACAGTGCCACCCACAGTTCCACGCACATCTCTCCATTGTATTGTACCTATGGATACCACCCAAGGTTTCTTCCCTTCATCCATCCTACGGAAAATACCAAGCTCCCAGAAGTATCCAAGAGGGTGGCTTACATCCAAAGAACACTGGTAAACACACAGGAATACTTGAAGGCAGCAAAAGCCAAGTACAAAGGCACAGCTGATAAACACAGAAGACCTGGACCCTTGTACAAAAAAGGAGACCAGGTGTGGTTGTCTACCAAGAATATACGCTTTAAGAAACACAGTGTGTTTAACCCCAGATATATCGGACCTTACAGGATCAATAGATGCATTAATCCAGTGACAATGAAACTGACTTTACCTTCACATCTACGAATCCACCCAGTGTTTCATGTATCCTTATTGAAACCATCCAATACACATGTGAGGAAGCTGCCACCTCCACTGTTGGTCAATGATGATACAGAGTATGAAGTAAAGGGTATACTCGATTCGAGATGGCGTGGTCGCAAACTTTGGTACCTGGTAGCCTGGAAAGGTTACGGCCCAGAGGAGAATTCCTGGGAATCAGCAACCGGGGTACACGCACCCAGACTAGTGTCTTCCTTTCACAGGAAATACCCACAGAAACCAGCCCCACTAGCGCGCTCTCGTTAAAGAACGGATGTACTGTCATGGGCGCTGTCTCGAGCGCGCTTATCCAGTCAGCCGCTATGCGTCGGGATTCTAACTCTGTCCTCGGCGACAGACTACGGACGCACAGCGGTGAACTACAGTTCCCAGAGAGCTCAGCGACCTGACGCATGACGCAGCTCGGAACCGCCCATATAGGAAGTGGCGGCACCCGCGAGAGCGTCGGAAATTCTTCGTCCTTCTGTATCGGCGTTTCCAGGAATCGTAGCGGTATCGGTAAAGGTGCTATGCACCAAATGCCCTTAGTTTTCTGCCTGTATCCTTAATCCAGAATTAGGTTGTGCCTTACTCTGTTGGGGAGCCTCTCCTGGCTCATGCAGAGTGAAGGCTCTCTGTTGTTGAACTACTCCAACCTGACTGCCTTGCCGGCAGGTTACCGGCGTTCTGCAATTTGGCAGTGACTTCCTTACAGTCACGCAGGGACTCAAGGCTCTTGCTCAGAAACCTACACGCTTGGCTCATTTACTCTTCCTTTTGCTCCTTACTCAAACGAAGCAGGAGTGATTACTGCATTACTGAATAATATTCTATTTATGTTTATCTGAACTCGGATATGTTGGTGACGTAACCTTCCTATGGCTGAATCAAGAACCTATTTGATAATCACACAAATATATCTATATATCTATAGTATCAGTATGTTCTGCTGAAGTAGACTTTATTTTCTGCTTGTTTTTCTGGCTCTATTTAACAGGGTTACACTGAGTGGTATGGGACTACGCTCTATCCCTGTGAAGTATAGTGGAGTCTAGAAAGGGTAGGTTCAGAATACATACTTCTTTGTGTATTGTCAAAAGGTGGTACACACCTTCCGTTGCTTTTTGTGTACTTGTGGCATGTGTATAAAGATTGGTTTTGTTCTACGTTTCCCTCACTACAGCCTTAAGCGGAGCAACTGGTACTACTACCGCACAACACGTACTTGATAGAAGGTTCTCATATCAAACGTGTCCTTTTTATTTAGTTACAGGTATTTGGAATGTGCATTCGTTTCGTCTGCTCTGTATTGTTTTGTTAGGAAGAGAGCACGAGACGGTATTTACTATTGTTGTTATCATTTCAGGTCTCCCTCCCTGCTGTTGCCTTCCTTTCCTTCCCTCACTTGATCCTCCCTTTGACCTTGGCCATTAAGGCTATCAAGGCTGGGGTATATCAAGGGGTGGACCCTTCTGAGCATCAAACCGATCCTGAGGACAGTCAAATCTGACACCCTGGAAGTTGATTCACGGTGTCGGGGGATCACAGTTGACCAAACGACTCTGAAAGTACCCTGTGAAGGACAGAAATGACACACAGTCAAAAGCACTGAAGAACAGGACAGAACTGCAATACTCATGCCCAATACATGTCACAAGATACCCACCCAGAACCAAGTTAGCATGTCAACACTGTTGGGGAGTACAGACTACCTGTAAGGACACATCGCTGCACGCATACAGTCATGTAGCACATGGACACACTCAAACAGCACCAGAGCACCACCAACACATATCATGCAAACTCACATCATTGACATGACATCTCCAGATACTCACTTTCAGCTGAAGAAGTTGGTGATGAGCTGTGTGCGGACATCACCCTCATCATCATCATCATCACTGGCATCGTGGTCCAGGCCAGGATCCTCCACAGGTGGCGGATGTTGGTCATCGTCATCCAGGATGAGAGGCAACTCCTTCCGCACTGCCAGGTTGTGTAGCATGCAGCAGACGATGACAATCTTGCACACCTTTGCTGGGGCATATGGGAGGGCCCCTCCTGTCTTGTCCAGGCAGCGGAAGCGGCTCTTCAGGAGACCAAATGTCCGCTCAATCACTCTCCTGGTCCGACCATGTGCCTCATTGTAGCGCATCTGGGCTGGTGTCACAGGGTTCCTGAGGGGCGTCAGCAACCACGGCATGTTGGGGTATCCGGAGTCACCTACATACGGACAATTGCACATTAGCTGAGTTGGAAAAGAGGGTGGAATACTACATTGCAGAACACACACAATGGTACAAAGTCAGTACACACCGACAAGCCAGGCACGCTGGTTCCGCATCTGTGACATCATCCTCGGGATGCGACTATTCCTCATCACGTAGGCATCGTGTGCAGAACCGGGGAAACGGGCACACACGTGTGAGATGCTCATATCTGCAAGACATACCACCAGTGCATTGACCGAATGGTAATGTTTGCGGTTCCTGTATGCCTGCTCATGTGCCTGTGGTGGTACCAAAGCCACATGTGTCCCATCAATGGAGCCAATGACATGCGGCATCCTCCCCAGGGCATAGAAGTCACTCTTGACGTCAGTGAGTTGTTGACGTTTAGGGAAATAGATGTACTGGTTCAGGTATCTCAACATAGCCTCCAAAACATCGCGTAGCACACGGCTGAACATGGTCTGTGACATACCACCAGCAGACGCCACAGTGTGTTGAAAGGTACCGGTGGCAAAGAAGTGTAGTGCTGCCATCACCTTCACCTTGGGGGTCAGCGCTGTAGGGTATGTCCGGCCAGGTTGCAAATGTGGGGCCAACCGCACCGTCAATTCCTCAATCAGCGGCCTGGTGAAGTGGTACCGTCGGATGCAGTCCTGTTCGACCATGGATGCTAGGTCAGGGAATGGTCGATGGACAGCTGGTGCCCTGCAGTGCATAGGTGAAGAAAGAAAGATTGTCAGTCACCCCACATATGTGGCATTGACCATACTCAATATCACATGATACATCATTATGAGACACAAGTACATGATGTGTGCTGTTCCGTAAGGACATGTATGGCACCTACATGGCCAACATCTAACATCACAGTTCAACAAGTGTCAGTCAACAAGTCCCAGGTTGTGCCATGGGATATCATTAGGCTGTGTCACAGTTCCCATGTACTGCTGTCACGTTCCAAACACACACCACAGTGACATGTGAGGACAGATGTGCCCCAGGCATCACAGCTCATTGACAGGTAGATTCCCAGGGACCCTGTATTGCCACATGGACACTGGGATGACATGGTGCATCATGAATACACCACAGCAAAACAACTAGGACCCCCACAGGTAGTGGTCCCTTTTCCCTCGGCAGGACAGACATGGACGTCTGTGACACACACACGCACAACATCAAAGTCCATGTACGAACAACGTGGATGTGGAAACTGTCCCCCATTGTGCACATGGAATCAGAGACATTGTAAACACAACATGCACAAAGACTGTGGAGGGCCATCACTATTGTTGCAATGGGTCAGCCTGTGACGTACATACCGTCCCACATGGGACTCAGGGGGTATGTGACATGACATACACATACACAACCTGGAAATGTGACCATGCCACATGCTCTGAACTGAACAGTTGCACATCACAGTGGTCATGTGCACAACACACAAAGGATTCTGTCCCCATGAACACGTGCACAGCCTGGGAGTGGCTGCCCACAAGTGCCACCCAAAAAACCACATGTTGACCCCCATACACGGAAAAGGTAATGCAGCCTTACATGCCTTAGGATACAGTGTGGACAGGCTGTGCTGTTGTAGGTGTGCCCCTGAGTCCCTGGAACGTAAATGTGGCTGGCATACGTTCATCTGTGACAGGCATGGTGACATATGCCAGTGACATGTACAGGGACGCGTTGTACAGCAATGGACCGATCTGTGCGCACGCATTGGCCATTGCATATGATGTGAGCGGGTACGCGTTGTACAGCAATGGACCGATCTGTGCGCACGCATTGGCCATTGCATATGATGTGGCGGGTGCGCGTTGTACAGCAATGGACCTATCTGTGCGCATGCATTGGCCATTGCATATGATGTGGCGGGTGCGCGTTGTACAGCAATGGACCGATCTGTGCGCACGCATTGGCCATTGCATATGATGTGGCGGGTACGCGTTGTCATCCGATGTACGCATTGTACAGCAATGGACCGATCGGTGCGCACGCATTGACCATTGCATACGATGTGAGCGGGTACGCGTTGTACAGCAATGGACCGATCGGTGCGCACGCATTGGCCATTGCATATGATGTGAGCGGAGTACGCGTTGTACAGCAATGGACCGATCGGTGCGCACGCATTGGCCATTGCATATGATGTGGCGGGTGCGCGTTGTACAGCAATGGACCTATCTGTGCACACGCATTGGCCATTGCATATGATGTGAGCGAGTACGCGTTGTACAGCAATGGACCGATCTGTGCGCACGCATTGGCCATTGCATATGATGTGGCGAGTACGCGTTGTCATCCGATGTACGCGTTGTACAGCAATGGACCGATCGGTGCGCACGCATTGGCCATTGCATACGATGTGAGCGGGTACGCGTTGTACAGCAATGGACCGATCGGTGCGCACGCATTGGCCATTGCATACGATGTGAGCGGGTACGCGTTGTACAGCAATGGACCGATCGGTGCGCACGCATTGGCTATGGCCTGGCCTGGCAACGGACGCGTTTTCAAACCTTTAACGAGTCTGATGCTGTGAATTCAGTTGGTCACCCACAACAATGTTGCAAATTCATGGGTCTCATGAAGTTGAACTTTTGAAGGATGCTGTGGGCGTGTGTAAGTGGTGCAATTCCATGGATTGGCCAGATTCAGAAGATGCAAACGACTTGGACCTATCACTTTGGACACATGGGACAGTATCTGCCTCTGCAGCACACATATAATGCTGGCTGTTCCCCTGAGAGCTCACTTGCCTGCACTACATGCTCCAGGACGACATCTGCCACCACCACTCCTGCTGTATCTGCATCCTCTGGATCCTGCAATGGCACGTACTGTGGAGAGAGCCCCAGCCTTCAGCACTGAGGAGAACCAGGCCCTGCTGGACAGCCTCCTTCCACAGTACAGCAAGCTGTATGGGAAACCAGGGGAGCAGGTGAGTGTGCTGTCCACTGCCTTACTAAATGTGCATGTTGTCTGACTGGCAAGACTTACAGTGTGCACGCCACTGGCTAGCAGGCTCACTGAGTAGTTGTCACCCCCCATAGTGTGTAGATACATGCACTGAACAGGTATAGTGCAGTGACAGTGCATTTAAACGAGGTTTTACTTCCCAGGCAATGATACCATGTAGTAACTGCTGGCAAACTGTTCATAGCCATCGTTGCACTGCCTGTGTACATCATGTGCCCCTGTGATTGAGACATGTATATCCAACTGTGTAATGCACGGATATGTTGCATGTGTAGTAATGGCCTTTTCACTTTGTCATCCTCACAGGTTGATGCCCACCAGAAGCAGAAGATATGGCTGACCATCGTCCGGGCAGTGAGATCCGTGGGGGACTACAAGCGCCGGATCCGCAACTGCCAGAAGAGGTGGCAGGACCTTCGGGGCTGGACCCGGAGGATCGCACGGGTCCAGCTGAAGCTGTCGCCTCCTCGCAGGAGGGGCGGACACTGGACCCTGACCCCCCACATGCTCAGGATCCTGGCGGTGGTCTTCCCTGATCTGGATGGGCAGCTGAAGGCCAGAGAGCAGCAAGGAGGGGTGAGTCCATGACTGCATTGTGAACTTTGTCTGCCATGCTATGTGCCTTCCTCTGGCCTGGTTAAACTTCCACAGTACATCAGTCATGTGGTCCAGGACCCATGTCCCTCAATTGTGCACTGCCCACTCCTCATCTGATACCCAGGTGTGGCCCTTACAGTCAGGGAATTGTGTCACTTGGGTACTGTGTCCTTGCATTTTGCTTAGCTCAAGGTGGGGGACAGCATTTGTTCCCCTAACTCTGTGGTGGGCATCATGGGTGGGTCCATTGCTTACACAATGCCTGTGTTCTGACATGTAATCTGCGTGTTACTTTGATATGTGGTCCAATTGCTGAGCTGATCCACCACATGTGCCTGGGGTATTTGGCACACACCCATGCTGCGGGTGTGAACAATGTTTGGGCCTCAGGAGTATGTATATCAAGTGTGTCACACATACTTAGCCACCTGCCTACTGTCCAGGGCTCTTCCCTCATTCACGTGGGGCAGGACAGTCATGCCTACTCCAGGCCATACAATACACTCTGTACTCCCACTCCCGTGTATCAGCTGACACGTTGTGCTCAGTGATATGTCCCCTCAGGTGTCTGCCTCTGTGTCATTGTGCTGTGGCTTCGTTGTCAGGACTACTGGGGTGTTTCTCGGTTGGGGCTCAGCATGCCACCGGAGATGTGACCATAGGAGACGATACTTGTGTGACACATAGGTGTTTGATCACCTGACCGTGCAGACTGGGGTATGCGAATGTGAAGTTCAGGCGGCTGTTTCCCATTCACAGCAGATTGTGAGGTGCTCAGGTTCCGAGGGTTGTGTTACAGGTCTCCCATATGTCCAATTGGTATGACGTGGACAAATAAGAGTTCAGATGATGTGGTGTGTGGGGGATGGACATGTGCACTTGTTCAGCTCCAGGACTTGCATTCCCCATGACCTAGGATTGTGACACAGTGCAGACTGTTGTTGTCTGGCTGCCCTTTCCATGTGACTGGAGACAGTGATGTATGACTTAGCAGCCATGCCTGTGCCATGGCATGAAACTTCCAATGAGTGATCCTGCAGGGGAGTGACATGTGCTACATGCACCCCATTGTGGCAATGACTATCAGGACATGGGTGCATCATGGTGTCTGGTGCTGGTATGCATCACATGCATTTCAAAATTGACTCTGGCCATCCCTTTATCCGGACATCTGTACTGACTCAGTGGCAAGAGTTGTGATGTGTGCATGTTCACATACTTCACCGTGTTCTCTGCACTGTCCAACTACTGTGTAGGTGGTGCATGTGTCCACACTGGGGTATTGCCATCCGACAGACACCAGACAGATGGGTGCAAGGCCAGGAGGGATGTGAGTGCCATGGTTGACCATCAGACTGATAATTGGCTTCTCCTACTCTGTTTGGGCACTTTTGGCAGTGTTCAACTAAGGATGCCAGGGCTTGGTCTGTAATGTGCTGTACTTACTGTGGTGTGTGCGGTCGGTGCAGGTGACTGATGTTTGTCTGTTTCCCTATTGTTTGCAGATACATCCACGGCCACAGGAGGGGACAGCTCCACGGACCAGGAGGAGCCGCAGAGCCAGACTGGGTCAGCAGCCGAGGAGTGGTCGGAGGGACCCAGTGGCACGGAGGGCGAGGGAAGCCACACGAGGAGTCCTCAGCAGCATCCACCTCAGCTGAGGACCACAGCAGCTCGGAGGATGACTCCCTTGTGGAGGCGGGTGTCAGCAGCCACCACACCCCAGCTAGTGTTGCTGTCCTCGCCACCACCACCACCACTGCCCTCCCATCGGCTCCCATTCCAGAGGTCCGTGGAGTCTCCCGTGTTCGGGAGCATGTCTCCTTCGTGCCAGGCACCGCACCCCCTGCCCCTGTGTCCCCTGCTGCCCTGAGTGAGGAGTCTGTGTACCTCCTTCGCCAGCTCCATGTAGGACAGACAGCAATGCTGAGTGTCCTCCATGCCCACACCACTCTGTTGACTCAGCTGGTGTCGTTCATGGAGGGCATCTCATCGGGCATGTCTGCCCTACAGAGGAGCAATAGGTCCATGGACTCCTCCCTGACGGCAGCAGTGTCCCTCCTCCGACAGTCCCTCACACCTCCTACCTCTGCCCCATCCACACTCCCCAGCACCCTACCTGTCCCAAGCACACACACACCGGCACAGGCACACACCAGCACAGACACAAGCAGCACACAGACACACACGCCAAAATCCAGACGCACACGCACGCACAGTCAGGTGACTGAAACCACACTCACAGGGGATGGGGCCCAGGCACACACACACGCATCCACGAGCACTGCGCAGTCCTCAGATACCTCTCCCTCCAAGGCCCCTTCCCTTGCCTCACCTGCAACCCCACCTACACAGCGGATCTTCCTCTCTGACCTAGGCCTCTTCCCCTCCAATACAGCTGATCCAGCATTCAGGTCGAAGAGGAAGCCAACCCACACAGAGGGGAGTGCCCCTCGCCCCCGGACACCCTCCCCCAGGCGCAGACAGACTGAGGCCCCCATCCGCAAGTCCCCCCGGACCCGGAAGAGCAAGACCCCTCCGTCGCCCTGCAGCTCAAGCACCAAGTCTCCTTCCTCCATCCCTCAGGCCCCCACTCCACAGGTGCCCCCACCACACCCTGCCCCAGGTTCCCCCACCCACAGATACACCATCCCCAAAATGATCCGGCCTTCTCCCCCTGCCACTTGCTCTTCCAGCACCACACCCCCCGCTGCGCATGTCTGTGCCACTGGTGTGGAGACGGTGTCCTCCCCTCTGTCCTGCCCACCTTACCTGAACCCCATTCTCCTCCCCTGGAGATAGGCACTGCAGTGGAGTCCACTACCACCCCGTCTGACTTGGGCACTGCAGTGGGGAACCTGTCCACTCCATCTGCACGGCCCACTGCAGTCGTGCCAGCACCCACACCATCTGAGTCATGCCCCCAGTTGTGCCGGCACACACCATGTCAGACACCTCCACTGCAGTTGTCAGTGACTCTCCAGCACCCACCACCCCTCCCTGCCTCCTTCTGGTGAGCCCTGATCCTGTCCCTGCGGTGCCTGGCCTGCCCCCCGTATGCCCCTCCGAGGGGATTGTCCCTGGTGTGTAGCAGTGCAGGCATGCGAAGGGTGACATCTGGCACTGTCATCCTGTTTGGACTCATATTATGGACTGGCCATTGGCCTTTGTTATATATTTTCTTTCACTTCTCTCACCCAAATGCTGAATAAAGCAACTTTCTGTTCTCTAGTTGTTTTGCTTCTGATGTACATGTTGTTGATGATGCTAACCGTGCCCTTGCTGCAGTGATGCTGATTTTTGGTCTCATGAAAATGAAGTGTTACTGTGCAGGAACCCATGTGGTCCACGGGGAATGTGTCCTATCCTGTAGTGTATCCATGTCATCCTTTGCAGCATATGAGGGTGTCATGTGTCCAAGATATGGCAATGGGAATTCCTAGGTTTTATTTGCAATATCACATCTGTGGCTTACAGCCCTGCACATCTGTTGTGCTTGCCATTGTTCAATTAGTCTACTTCCCTGACCGTGTGGCCATCTCCACTGGACATGCAAGTTTGGGCATCAATGGGGAAGGACTCATCTGTGTTATCAGTGCAACTTGCTATACATGTGTGTTGGATCTGTGCTGATGATTTCGGTGACACTCCCATGACCAGGCTGATATGACGGGAGCCTTCATTTGGTGCTAATTGTTGACTGTGTGACCAAGTGTTCTGCTGACATGATGGAGCCCTAATGAGGCAACGTATGGCACAGCTTTCCTCACACAGGAGTGGAGTCCCCTCATGGCAGTGTGTAATCCTGTGACATTGCCTGAGCCCAAGGTGTGTGTTGTGTGAGCATGTCTGTGTGTGTTCACTTCTATGTTGCTGGGCATGCTGGGATCCCTAGTGATGTTCCTGTTTGTGATGCTTGCTGAGTTGACCTATGTTCCCCCAAAGTCTTCTCCCTGGGTTCTCTGGGATGTGGGTGCATGGCACATTACTGGTCATCAGGGTGTCACCCATAGGTGTGTTTGCTGTCAGGGCTGAGTTTGTGGGCAAACGCAGATGGGACACAGTCAGGATTCCCCTTGGCACTTGTTGTTTACACCTGTCATGTAATTTCCAGTTTGTGTTAGCTTTCAGTGATTGTGACACGTTGTGTGTGTGACTGCTGCCACTCCTCAGGGTCTGGGCTGCAATGTTGGAAGTTGTCTATGTGTGTTCTTTGTGGGTGACCTTGGCTTCTTCATTGGTGTGTGACTGTGGCCGGGATCCCATTGGTTGGTGTGGTATTGCCGTCATGTCCATGTACAGCGTACTGTGCAGTGTGTCAGACATTCAGGAGTCTTGTTGACTGGCCATGTGTGATGGGTTTCTGCACCTTGGTTCCCACCACCCCCCCTGGGATTGTCATGGGTGCATGTGATCTTCACTGCTGCACATTGTTGGAGGTCGAGGTGTGTGGTGTTAAGTGTGTGCAGATGAGAGTTGTTGCCCGGCTAGGCCCCTGCCTCCATGTTGGCCTTGGCTGACTGGCCGTGCTGATTGATTTGTGCTTGTGTAGGTGTGATGGTAGTTTGTTGCTCAGGACACATGACTGTGGTTCACAGTGTGAACGACATCTAGCTTTGTCATCACAGTGGGATTCTCATGCAGCCCAGGGTCACCACATTGTGGGGACCCTGGGGGTACTGCTGTGGTGTGTCTGTGTCTTGCTGTGTTAGTTGCTGTTCCTACATGCTTGTGTGACATGTGTGATTTGTGCTCCCTCTCATCTAACAATGCCTGATTGCCCACATAGGGGATTTGGATCCATGAGTTACTTTTGTGTGGCACTGTATGCGCATCTGTGAAATTGGTATTCAGGCCTCATCATGTGTTGTGTGGTTGCCTGGGGACACTGGCACCCCCTCACCTGTTGTGTTTGATGTGCAGTGTGGGGCTGCCTGTTTGTGTTTGTGCATCTGCACCACTGCATTGGCATATCTTTAGTGTGCCATTGGCTGTATGTTGTTTGGTGGGTTTCACCTGCTGTCCCTGGGACTACTAGGTCATCAGTCAGCACGATGATCATGGTTTGTGTGTCCCATTGCTGCCATGGGATGGTATCTGTTCACCTCACATCTACAGTCTCCACAGGATGTCTACATTTGTGTGCCCATTGGAGCAGATATGTGTTCTGCATTATGATGGTCACTTCTGTCATTGTGTTATTGATGAATGTTGACAGTGTCATCCCCCATGGGTGATGTTTGTCTGCACATGGCCAAAGGTATGTCTTATTTGCACTGCACTGTTTGCCTCACCCAATATATGTTGCTATGGGACACGAACACTACTTTGCCACTGATGTGTTTGTTGTTCTGTGACCAGGATTCAGCCATGCTGTTTGGCAGTTGCAGCTTTTTCCATGGCCACACTTACCTTATAGTCACTGTGATGATGGGTGTTTGGACCCCATTGCCACAGTGGTCATGATCTGCTTGCATTGTGGAGGCCACACACATTTATGTGTGACACATGTGATAGGGGGTCACATTGTATGTTCAAAGTCATGTTCAGTGTTGTAGGCATTTGACACAGTCTACACACGCTTGTCATGGTGTTGGGGGATGTCTTTTCTTGCATTCCTTATGTTGGAGTGTGCTGGTTGTGTCATGCATTACCCATCCTATGAGTGGGGGTGGTGTTGGTGGTAGGCATCCAGCCCCCATGGGTAGGGGTGGTAGTAGTGCTAGGCATCCAGCCCCCATGGGTAGAGGTGGCAGTAGTGGTAGGCATCCAGCCCCCCATGGGTAGGGGTGGTAGTGGTGGGCATCCAGCCCCCCATGGGTAGGGGTGGTAGTAGTGGGCATCCAGCCCCCCATGGGTAGGGGTGGTAGTAGTGACAGGTATCCAGCCCCCATTAGTAGGGGTGGTAGTGGTGGGCATCCAGCCCCCATGGGTAGGGGTGGTAGTAGTGGTAGGCATCCAGCCCCCATGGGTAGAGGTGGTAGTAGTGGTAGGCATCCAGCCCCCATGGGTAGGGGTGGTAGTAGTGGTAGGCATCCAGCCCCCCATTAGTAGGGGTGGTAGTAGTGGTAGGCATCCAGCCCCCCATGGGTAGGGGTGGCAGTAGTGGTAGGCATCCAGCCCCCATTAGTAGGGGTGGTAGTAGTGGTAGGCATCCAGCCCCCCATGGGTAGGGGTGGTAGTAGTGGTAGGCATCCAGCCCCCATGGGTAGAGGTGGCAGTAGTGGTAGGCATCCAGCCCCCCATGGGTAGGGGTGGTAGTAGTGGTAGGCATCCAGCCCCCCATGGGTAGGGGTGGTAGTAGTGGTAGGCATCCAGCCCCCCATTGGTAGGGGTGGAAGTGGTGGGCATCCAGCCCCCCATGGGTAGGGGTGGTAGTAGTGGGCATCCAGCCCCCCATGGGTAGGGGTGGTAGTAGTGACAGGTATCCAGCCCCCCATTAGTAGGGGTGGTAGTGGTGGGCATCCATCCCCCCATGGGTAGGGGTGGTAGTAGTGGTAGGCATCCAGCCCCCCATGGGTAGAGGTGGTAGTAGTGGTAGGCATCCAGCCCCCATGGGTAGAGGTGGTAGTAGTGGTAGGCATCCAGCCCCCCCATTAGTAGGGGTGGTAGTAGTGGTAGGCATCCAGCCCCCCATGGGTAGGGGTGGCAGTAGTGGTAGGCATCCAGCCCCCCATGGGTAGGGGTGGTAGTAGTGGTAGGCATCCAGCCCCCATTAGTAGGGGTGGTAGTAGTGGTAGGCATCCAGCCCCCATGGGTAGGGGTGGTAGTAGTGGTGGGCATCCAGCCCCCCATGGGTAGAGGTGGCAGTAGTGGTAGGCATCCAGCCCCCCATGGGTAGGGGTGGTAGTAGTGGTGGGCATCCAGCCCCCATGGGTAGGGGTGGTAGTAGTGGTAGGCATCCAGCCCCCCATTGGTAGGGGTGGTAGTGGTGGGCATCCAGCCCCCCATGGGTAGGGGTGGTAGTAGTGGTAGGCATCCAGCCCCCCATGGGTAGGGGTGGTAGTAGTGGTAGGCATCCAGCCCCCCCATTAGTAGGGGTGGTAGTAGTGGTAGGCATCCAGACCCCCATGGGTAGGGGTGGTAGTAGTGGTAGGCATCCAGCCCCCCCATTAGTAGGGGTGGTAGTAGTGGTAGGCATCCAGCCCCCCATGGGTAAGGGTGGTAGTAGTGGTAGGCATCCAGCCCCCCATGGGTAGAGGTGGCAGTAGTGGTAGGCATCCAGCCCCCATGGGTAGGGGTGGTAGTAGTGGTAGGCGTCCAGCCCCCATGGGTAGGGGTGGTAGTAGTGGTAGGCATCCAGCCCCCCATTAGTAGGGGTGGTAGTGGTGGGCATCCAGCCCCCCATGGGTAGGGGTGGTAGTAGTGGTAGGCATCCAGCCCCCCATTAGTAGGGGTGGTAGTGGTGGGCATCCAGCCCCCCATGGGTAGGGGTGGTAGTAGTGGGTATCCAGCCCCCATGGGTAGGGGTGGTAGTAGTGGTAGGCATCCAGCCCCCATTAGTAGGGGTGGTAGTGGTGGGCATCCAGCCCCCATGGGTAGGGGTGGTAGTAGTGGGCATCCAGCCCCCATGGGTAGGGGTGGTAGTAGTGGTAGGCATCCAGCCCCCATGGGTAGAGGTGGTAGTAGTGGTAGGCATCCAGCCCCCATGGGTAGGGGTGGTAGTAGTGGTAGGCATCCAGCCCCCCATGGGTAGAGGTGGTAGTAGTGGTAGGCATCCAGCCCCCATGGGTATGGGTGGTAGTGGTGGGCATCCAGCCCCCATGGGTAGGGGTGGTAGTAGTGACAGGTATCCAGCCCCCATTAGTAGGGGTGGTAGTGGTGGGCATCCAGCCCCCCATGGGTAGGGGTGGTAGTAGTGGTAGGCATCCAGCCCCCATGGGTAGAGGTGGTAGTAGTGGTAGGCATCCAGCCCCCACGGGTAGGGGTGGTAGTAGTGGTAGGCATCCAGCCCCCCATTAGTAGGGGTGGTAGTAGTGGTAGGCATCCAGCCCCCATGGGTAGGGGTGGTAGTAGTGGTGGGCATCCAGCCCCCCATGGGTAGAGGTGGCAGTAGTGGTAGGCATCCAGCCCCCATGGGTAGGGGTGGTAGTAGTGGTAGGCATCCAGCCCCCCATGGGTGGAGGTGGTAGTAGTGACAGGTATCCAGCCCCCATTAGTAGTGGTAGTAGTGGTAGGCATCCAGCCCCCATAGGTAGGGGTGGTAGTAGTGGTAGGCATCCAGCCCCCCATGGGTAGGGGTGGTAGTGGTGGGCATCCAGCCCCCCATGGGTAGGGGTGGTAGTAGTGACAGGTATCCAGCCCCCATTAGTAGTGGTGGGCATCCAGCCCCCATGGGTAGGGGTGGTAGTAGTGGTAGGCATCCAGCCCCCCATGGGTAGAGGTGGTAGTAGTGGTAGGCATCCAGCCCCCATGGGTAGGGGTGGTAGTAGTGGTAGGCATCCAGCCCCCCATTAGTAGGGGTGGTAGTAGTGGTAGGCATCCAGCCCCCATGGGTAGGGGTGGTAGTAGTGGTAGAGCATCCAGCCCCCATTAGTAGGGGTGGTAGTGGTGGGCATCCAGCCCCCATGGGTAGGGGTGGTAGTAGTGGTAGGCATCCAGCCCCCCATGGGTAGAGGTGACAGGCATCCAGCCCCCATGGGTAGGGGTGGTAGTGGTGGGCATCCAGCCCCCCATGGGTAGGGGTGGTAGTAGTGGTAGGCATCCAGCCCCCCCATGGGTAGGGGTGGTAGTGTGGTAGGCATCCAGCCCCCCATTAGTAGGGGTGGTAGTGGTGGGCATCCAGCCCCCCATGGGTAGGGGTGGTAGTAGTGGTAGGCATCCAGCCCCCCATGGGTAGAGGTGGCAGTAGTGGTAGGCATCCAGCCCCCCATGGGTAGGGGTGGTAGTAGTGGTAGGCACCCAGCCCCCCATTAGTAGGGGTGGTAGTGGTGGCCATCCAGCCCCCCATGGGTAGGGGTGGTAGTAGTGGTAGGCATCCAGCCCCCCATGGGTAGGGGTGGTAGTAGTGGTAGGCATCCAGCCCCCCATGGGTAGGGGTGGTAGTAGTGGTAGGCATCCAGCCCCCATGGGTAGAGGTGGCAGTAGTGGTAGGCATCCAGCCCCCCATGGGTAGGGGTGGTAGTGGTGGGCATCCAGCCCCCCATGAGTAGGGGTGGTAGTAGTGGTAGGCATCCAGCCCCCCATGGGTAGGGGTGGTAGTAGTGGTTGGCATCCAGCCCCCCATGGGTAGAGGTGGTGTTAGTGGTTGGCATCCAGGCCCCTATGTGTGTATATGGCATTGGTGATAGCCATCCCGCCCCTATGGTGCTGCTGTTGCTGGTGTAAGTAATTTCTGCATCCCTATGTGTGTGTGTTATATGTCTGGTACGTGTGGTTTGTTTGTGTGGTGGGTGTCTGACTTACCTTCTGCGCCGTACGCGTCCGTACCAGTTCCGGTAATAGATGTAGAGTATTGGTAGCATCTGCGCGATGGGATTCATGGTTGGTTCGTCTCGTTCGTCTTTCTCGTTGCTTCGACTCATACTCGTGGCTGGCGTGTTCGTCTCGTAGCCGTGGATCGTCTTGTGGCGCGAATCGGAGCTTATGTGCGCCTCTCCCGGATGCTTTGACGTGCCATGCGTAGCGACGGGTTCGGCGCGTACGGAGTGCACATCGTACTAGTCCGGCCGGACGGGGCTGCATTTTGGCTTCCGTGCGACTCGATTCTGCGTTTCCGGATCAGGCTCGGTCAGAGAACAGGACCTGGATTGGGTGAGTGCGACTGGGTCGGGATCTGGGCAGTTATGCGCATCGTACTTGCTCGTTCGGACGTATGTACGAATCGGTCGGGAAACACGCATTCGCCTGGGTTTTTTCCCTGGCGCATAGTGTTAGGTGCGCCTCCGACCGGGATCGGAATCGACCCCAGAATGTAATTAATTTACTATTCCCACTCCACTTAGTATTTCTTAGGGGTAGGTGCTGGACATTAAACTTAATTAATTAACTATTCTCACTCCAGTTAGTATTAATTCAGGGTAGGTGCTGGACACTAAACTTAATTAATTTACTATTCCCACTCCAGTTAGTATTAATTAGGGGTAGGTGCTGGACACTAAACTTAAATAGTTTACTATTTCCACTCCAGTTACTATTAATTCAGAGTAAGTGCTGTACACTAAAATTATTTAATTTACTATTCCCCCTCCAGTTAATATTAATTAGGGGTAGGTGCTGGACACTAAAATTATTTAATTTACTATTCCCACTCCAGTTAGTATTAATTAGAGGTAGGTGCAGAACAGTAAACTTAATTAATTTACTATTCCCACTCCAGTTAGTATTAATTAGGGGTAGGTGCTGGACATTAAACTAAAACAATTTACTATTCCCACTACAGTTAGTATTAATTCAGAGTAAGTGCTGGACATTAAACTAAAACAATTTACTATTCCCACTACAGTTACTATTAATTCAGAGTAAGTGCTGGACACTAAAATTATTTAATTTACTATTCCCCCATCCAGTTAATATTAATTAGGGGTCGGTGCTGGACACTAAAATTATTTAATTTACTATTCCCACTCCAGTTAGTATTGATTAGAGGTAGGTGCTGGACACTAAACTTAATTAATTTACTATTCCCACTCCATTTAGTATTAATTAGGGGTTGGTGCTGGATACTAAATGTAATTAATTTACTATTCCCACTCCAGTTAGCATTTATTAGGGTAGGTGTTGGACATTAAACTTAATTAATTAACTATTCCCACTCCAGTTAGTATTAATTGTGGATAGGTACTGCACACTAAACTTAATTAATTTACTATTCCCACTCCAGTTAGTATTAATTAAGGGTAAGTGCTGCACAGTAAACTTTATAAATTTACTATTCCCACTCCATTTGTTATTAATTACAGGTAGGTGCTGGACACTAAAATGAATTAATTAACTATACCCACAGAAAATAATGTAAATTAAAAAGAGTTGCCAGACATTTTACATATATATATTTAGTTTCATATTAAAATTAATGTAATAAAACTAACAACACTATACATCAAATTACAAATATTTAACAACACCTACAATAAATTACTACACTATATAATTGAATAAAAACATTTTTTTATATGGTCTAAATATAACATTTTAATTGTTTTGGTAATTGTTGCCAATTAATATATTTTGTATAAACTTTAATTTCACATATAAATAATATACCATATACATGAAATACCTAAATATAAAGATTTTAAATTGTAAATTGTAAATTAAAAAAAAAAAATGATTGATTAAATACATTTCCACTTTATTTTTAAATTAAAGTTTTAATTCTTAATAAATAAATTATTAAATATTTTTCAATTTTAATACTACATTTTTAACTTCTTTAAATGTATGATTTATTAATATTAAAATATATATAAATATTAAATAATTTAAAATTTACACTGTAAACATAATTTCTCCAATTTTTGTCAATAATAATTATTTTTATAAAAGTTTTTAAATATTTTTAATAAATGTATAAAACAGTAACCAACATTACATCCTATAAACACAACTCCAAAATTATAAAACAATACATGCAATATACAAATAAAATATAACCAAATTTCAATATATAAACTTCAAATATTTTTACATTTCATTTAATAATTCATAAAACACTCCCCACCTTTATTCCCTATAAACCCAACATCCCACTCCTAAAAATGTTTTCTCAAAATTCGAAATTATATTTTCTAAATTAAAAATTTAATTTCAACTTTATTATAAATTTAAATAAATTATTTTTAAACACTCCCCACCCTTATCCCCTATAAACCCAACATCCTTCTCCTAAAAAATATTTTTCTAAATTTGAAATTAATATTTATAAATTATAAATTTAAATTTCGCAATTTTTAAAATTGAAATCAATTATTTTAAAACACTCCCCACCCTTAACCCCTATAAACCCAACATCCCGGTCCGAAAAAATATTTTACAAATTAATTTTATTATAACATTAACTAACTATAATTAAACTACAAACTATAAATAGTACAAAAACGATATTTTAACATGACGATATTTTAACAGTCGATATTACATACTTCGATATTTTAAACAACACTTAAATTCGATATTTTTTCCATCGATATACACAACATCGATATTTAGTACTATCGATATACTAAAGTCGATATTTATGTATATCGATATAAAAAATTCAATATTATGTCTACTTACCATTGTGCACACTCAAGCTTGTCCAACCTGAAGTGTAAATAGTGCTAGTATTATGGAACTGTACCGCATGTTGGTAGTTCAACTGTCCCAATGTATCATGGGGCCCGATTCACAGAACTAACTTACGTCAAAAACGTAAAGTTAGTACTTTTTGGTATTCACAGAATACACTTACTCATTTTGGTATTCACAGAATGCACTTACTCATTTTGGTATTCACAGAATGCACTTACTCATTTTGGTATTCACAGAATGCACTTACTCATACTAACTTTGGGGCCCATTACGATACCCGGCGTAAAAAAATCCGCCAGGCATGGAAGCGGCAAAAATCCGCCCGCACACACCGTCTGAACACCGACCACGCCATTACGATTACACAAACCGAAAACCGCCATCGGTGGAAAAATCACACAAAATACCGCCCGCCATCGTCCGAGTCGGAGTCAAACCGCCCGCCACGGACGGAAACACGCACGACAACACAAAACCGCCCGCCAGCGCAAACAACGCCGATGAGAATCGACACGGCAGAAGCCATGGCGCCCACGTACCTGCACAGAAACCATCCGCTGACAAAAACAATCGCACACAACATGGCCAACAAGTCCACACAGCAAGGCACGCACAAATACACAAGCACAGTACACATCCCGAAAACACCCCCTGGACAAACAAAAACTACAAAGGCCAGAACCCCAGACACAACACACCTGAAAACAACAGACCATGAGGACACACCCACATAGGTAAGTACAAAAGCAGCACTCCCACAGACCACAACCCCTTGCAACATTGCAAACTAGAGAGGAGAGGAGAGGACACAGTGACACAGCAAGGACAGCAGCACACCACAGAAACGCACACATCACAACCACCACCACCACCACCACCACCACCACCACCACCAAACACCGGCACCACAAACCCCCTGCACATTACACAACACACACCGCACCAGCACCACAAACACCATGGCACCACAAAGAATGCCCAAGTTCACGCCCATTGAGCTGACGGTCATGGTCGACGAGATCATCAAGGTGCACCCACAAATCTATGGGAACATGGTCCAGCACACACCACTAGCCACCAGAAACAGAATGTGGAACCGGATCGTAGACCAGGTCAATGCAGTCGGGACCCTGCCCAGGAACAGAGTCGAAATAAACAAACGGTGGAATGACGTCAAGAGCCTGGTCAAGAAGAAGGAGACCAAGAACAGAGAGCTGGCAGCCGTCACTGGCGGAGGAATCCCGCGCTCTTCAAGACCTTCAAAGCGTGGGAGGAGAAGGTGCGAGTCATCATACATCCCGAGATCCTCGCCGGATTAGCAGGGGGAGTGGAGGCTGGTAAGTACAAACTAATGTATACCAGCACACCGCTATGTACTCACATGCACTACCACCATGCCACAGCTCCCAGGGACAAACACCCCCATGTCCAGCACACAATACACAACACATCACACACACATGCAACAGACACCACCACACACAGCCCAAACAGAACAACTGTAAGATGCGTGGGGACATGTGTACACTCAGCCAGCCACGTAACCACCAACAGGTCCCCAAATATGCCAGAAGCGCCACAACGAGCACCCACCACACCCATGTGTCCGCCACAGCTGCACTAACCGACAAGTAACAGGTAAGTGGCAGGAACACAAAGTGCAGTGGGTGGGAGGGTGGACAGCCCAAGTACAACACACACCAGGCCCCTAGTCCCACAGCACAGCAAGGAGGAGCATCCCCCACACCCCACAGCCACGTGTCAGCCACCGCAGTGCACAACGACAGCCGAAAGGTAGACATCACGGTCCACAGCAATCGGTGTCGGTGGGTGTCCAGCCACCACCACGACCCACAACACCCCCCACCCCCACAGACCTGCAACATGGAGCACCCCCCGCTTAGAACCATGTGGCATCCAGTACAGTGCACGCCCGAACAACCTGCAGGTGGGAAACTGGACAGGGCTGGATTACTGGAGGCATGAGGACCGTAACACGACCAACACATGGGACATGTCACGTAGCAGACGAACACGCAGCACCGCCCACCATCACGAACAAGTGAACAATGTGCACACGGACATGAACCACAGACTCACACCTCACATGACCCATCACAGACACAGCAACACCCAAGGAGCCACGTCTGCATGCACAAGCCACACTGAATATAGTACCACACGGCAGCCACTGTGCAACTCATCACACACAACCGAAACACCATTGAAGTCCTGTCCATGTAGCCCCTACTGCCTGTCAACCACACACCCCACAACTACGCCTATGTAAGACAAACAACACTAGACGCAACAGAGCGGAACAACATAAATGCACACGAACACCACTGAACCCATCAAACACACAGACACACCATGCACATACAACATACCATCCATCCCATCCGTCAGCCCCTGTCTCATGAAAGGCATGTCATCCGCACAGCTGCCACACATACAGCAGTCACGCTAAGATACATGCCCATGACCAACCATGTGCCAGAAGTCAATGAAGCGCACGCCACACTGTGAGCAACAACACACAACATGGGCCACACCCCCCACGAGCACTGCAGTGATGCACATGGCACAGGGCAGCACGCACACCAAGGAGATGGGACAACTGCAATACGTTGGCTGGCACACAACCATCACTCACTCATAACGATGCGTCCAATGCCATGTCCAGTAATCACAACAGACAGCAAATATGCAGGCCATGTCAGGCATGCACACACCTCAGACCATGCACTGTCATGCTGCCACAACACATGTCACGTTCGGCACCCATGGCTCACAGCATGTACCCCAAAAGCATATTCCCTCCCAAATGCGAATCTGGGGCATGGCCCCCATGTTGCCATATGCGTTCCTAAGCGTTCCATTTGAACCCCAAAAGCATATTCCCTCCCAAATGCGAATCTGGGGCATGGCCCCCATGTTGCCATATGCGTTCCTAAGCGTCCCATTTGAACACCAAAAGCAAAGTACAAACCAGACCCAGGATGGGCCAGGAGCCCGCATACACCAGAGTCACAATAAGTAGGGGCACAGCAACACACCCATCGGCATGGCCAATCCGTCCCATGCCACATGTGCACAGCACACAGTCCCATTGCCAAGCACACACAACTACAAATGGTACAGCCACACACACGCCTCCGGGAAACCCATGTACGAGATTGCACGAACTGTTAATGTCAGACGACAAATACATACTTCGCCAGGTGCAACACAATAACAAATCTCATTCTCTCCACAGGTGACGAACTGCTGGATGCTGGGGATGGAGACAGCAGCCACACAGCCAGCCTACAAGCCCCCAATGAGGACACACGGATGTGGAGGATCTGTCCTCCTCTTCGGACACGGACCACCAAGCAGGCCCATCTGGTGTGGCAGGGCCCAGCCGCTCCCCAGGACCCCTCCTACCCACCAACCCATCATCCAGGGCTGCTGAACATTCCCAGCCCCTGCTGCCACTGTCGTTGCGGCCACACCCACGGTCATTGCGGCCACACCCACGGTCATTGCGGCCACACCCACGGTCATTGCGGCCACTACCACTGCCGCAACCGCCACCATCGCCGCACCGACCACCACCGCCGCCACCACCACCACGTCTTCGCTGGCACCAGCCCCAGCGCAGGTGGTGGCCCGGCCGACTGGATCCACCCTGGGAGCCACAGCGAGGACCGTGGTGAGCAATGTGGCTAGTGGGCAGGCCGGTGGCAGCAGGACTGGTAGGAGGAGCAGGGTCAAGGAAACGCCAGCCTCCCTGGGAGCCATGCCCTGCCTCAAATGGCCAGAGTCCTTGGGGCCTATGAAGAGGCCCAAGGACAATGGGCCAGGTCAGCTACAGACACGCGTGAGGTGCTGGGGGTGCTGAGGTCCATGGACGCCCGTATGGGCCAACTCGTGGACCTCATGGGCCAGCTGGTGGTGGCGGTGAGGTCACAGCCAGGGACAGCAGCTCCCCTCCGCCACCACCTGCCGGGGCGCAGGGTCGAGCAGCAGTGTCCAGTTCCCCTGCGTCCACAGCCAGTGAGCACACCTCAACCACCAGCATGTCGCAAGCAGGCACCCCCTCGCAAACATGGAAGGGGCCGTCCGAAGTGGAAACAGATCTCCCGGGAGGACTTCGCACGCTCCAGACGCAAGTGAGGCAGCCAGCCAGCCTTCCTTGACCACCCACTGCATTGACTTGGACTACGATCCCACTCCACACAGCCATCTGGATGGCATGTGTGTGTTGGACTATGGACATAGAACCAGTGGGTACACCCTGAGCATCACGCAGCCATGACCGACAGCTCATTGTCACTGCACGCACCACTTTTGTCATCACCTTACACACAATCACATGTCACAGTTTGAAATAAATGCACCTCTTACACAAACTGCTGTTTGTGCCCTGTGTTTTATTTGTACGGAATACAACGGCCACCTTGGGCGGAAAGGCACCTGATGCGTGGCATGGCAATGGAACCGGAGGGCCTGTAGGGACCTAGGGTGGGAGACAGAACAGGAGCACATTCAATGAGTGTGTCACACACCCATCACACAGTACATGTCAACAACTACAAGCAATGTACACACATCGCACAGAGCAATAGGGCACAATGCCACAGCCACCAACAGTGGCATACTACCCTGGCCATGGAGCGTTGACACACAGCACGCAGTGAACAAACGGCCACCCTGACACAGCACACACACACCTGCACAGATACAGCCACATCAGCCGTCGTACATGGACACTCACCGTCAAGTGAAGTAGTGGGCGATGAGCTGCTGCCGCACATTACCAGCTTCCTCCTCTCCGCTGTCCTCCTCACTCGAGCTGTCCTGGTCTGCGGGCTGGGGCCCTGGTTGATCTCCGTCATCCACGATGAGGGGGATCTGCTTCCGAATGGCCAGATTGTGCAGCATGCAGCACGCCACCACTATCTGGCACACCTTCTGTGGGGAGTACGCCAGCGCACCCTCGGTGCGGTCCAGGCACCTGAACCTGGACTTGAGGAGGCCAAAGGTACGCTCGACCACACGCCTGGTCCTCCCATGTGCCTCATTGTAGCGATCGTCTGCTGGGGTGCGAGGATTCCTCAATGGACTGAGCAGCCATGCCCCATTCGGGTACGCAGAGTCACCTGGGTGTGAGGGACACAGAGAACCGTTGCTATTCCAACTGGACAGGGGACAGCATCGCACAACCAGCACGCTACACCACTCCACATACTCACCGACAATACAGCCATGATCCTGTTGCAGATTGGACATCAGTCGTGGCAAGATGCTGTTGCGCATTATGTGTGCGTCATGGGCCGAGCCTGGGAACTTTGCACACACGTGGGTGATCACCATGTCCGCAAGGCACACCACTTGCACATTCAGGGAGTGCGTGTGCTTCCTGTTGCGGTACAGGTGCTCAGTGGCCTGTGGTGGAACAAGGCCAACATGTGTGCAGTCAATGGCTCCAACGACGTGTGGGATTCTGCCAAGGGCATAGAATGCACCCTTCACTGCCGCCAATTCACGAGTCCTGGGGAAGCGGATGTACCTGTTTCGGTACAGCATCATGGCTGCCAGTACATCCCTCAGCACCTTGCTGAACATGGGCTGGGACATCCCTCCTCCACTGCCCACTGTGTGCTGGAATGACCCAGTGGCGAAGAAATGCATGGCGGCCATCACCTTAGCCGTGAGGGTGACAGCTGTCGGATACACCCTGCGGGGACGGAGATGGGGTTCCAACATGGCACACAGTCGATGCAGGGTTGGCCTGTCCAGCCGAAACTTCCTAATGACCTCTGTATCGTCCATGTCCGCCAGCAATTGGTATGGGCGGTCAATGTTCGGTCTCCGCCTAGGGAAAATGGCAGTGGACACATGTCAAAGCAACACAACACATAGCAATTTCGCATACACATCACTGACATGACTGAGCAAGCACATGAGCCACAGCCCAGCTGTCAAGCTGGGACGGCACGGCCACAATACACTTACACAGGTCTCCCAACAATGGCAATGGCTAGTGATACAGACCACTGCCATGTGCATGCACATGGGGATCTAGGCCCCAATGACTTGCGGGGCGTGCTGATGGGGACTGACTGCATATTCGTCAAGCGGCAACGCCACAGCAACATGAATGTCTGCTGAGCATGGAACTGCTTCCGAGGCTGGATGAGTATGGCACACGACGACGACGATGTGGGCACAGGCTGAGCGGCCAAAACAAGTGGGACCTGTGGCACGAGGGGATATGAGACAGTAGTAGGTGTCAGCACTGCACCCTATGTACAGCACTGTACGGATCACACCTCCCGAAACATTGACAGGTGTCCACATTGACAGCCCCATGCCAAGACGGCTGTGTGCTTGCAGTCACACGTCACAGGTGAGAGGTTACATTGCACGTGCCAGGTGGCAGACGTACATAGTGGGAGCTGGCATGTGTCTCCTGTTCAGGATCCACCAGATGGGCGCTGACTCTGTACTGACCATTGGACACAGCATGTTCCGTGGAAGGCTTGTGTGTGTGGGATGGTGGCACTGGATGTGCCTCCGTTGGGTGGGGGCCATGCACAGGGCGGGTACGTCGATGATTGCGCATTGTTGGTCACGGTGGGTGCACCCACTAAGATGTGTTGCCCTGTGTTCAATTCCTATGTCCGCATGATGATGGACTGTAGATGTGGGCAGACTACACATTGGTCGATGTGCTGTCTATATGCATGTGCCTTCACACCAGGCACAGCTGCCCCTGCACATGTGACCCCTGCTGGACTCGCTGCTGGGTCTGTGGAGCTGATGCACCTTCTGTGCGTGGGGCGGACAGCTCTCCTCACTTCCCTCATTGCGCATGTCATGACTTTGCCGCAGGTGACATGGATCATGGAGGGCCCACATGTACGCGTGGGTAGGCTACACATGATTGTTCACTGGTCGCCACCCCCAGTCAGTGTTTCGAATGGGAAGGTTGTCGTGCTGGTGGTATGTTCGATGTGGCGGATGGGCGGGCCTAGGTGCGGGCTTACATTCTGGACATGGGGGGTAGTTGGATTGGCGACTAGTTGCAGTACACACGGGACACGTCTCTTCCTTTCCACATCTGGGTCATCCCTTGTACTCACTGACAGTGATACAGTCATCTTCGCCCCAGCCCTCATGTCCTCCCCTCGCTCCCCCAATATGCATGTGCACCTGCGAGGCTAGCGCTTGCACAGGCAGCCCCAAGCTCGCACCAGAGAGGGCAAGGAGTGTATGTGTGGGTCCAGTTGCACGAGTGGGCTGTCTCAGGGTATGATGTGTTGCGGGACGCCGTCCACCTGCGTGGTGCCCCAAATGGAGACCCGGCCTGCATGGACTATGCATCACAGTCTTCGCATTCCGGATCCGCCACCTGCGACACCCAGTGGCTGTGGCTGCCCTTGCGGCCAGGCCGCGTCCGTCTGTGACTGATGGCCCACACATTCACTCCTTGGCCTCTCTGGGGAGGGCTCGGGGGTGGTGGCGCACGCGCTTGCACTTAGTCGCAATGGCATGTGGCGTGGTTGGTATAATGGGCAATGGATGGGATGGTGCGAGCCACCTCCCGTGACGTCAGTGCTGCTCGTGCTGTGGTGTGTCCCCCTACACTTCCATTTGACTTGTGCCATGCTAGACGTTGAGGTTCTATTGCCTGCGTGATATGACCAGGAGGAGCGCGAGGAGACCTCTCACACACCATGCTCCACTGCCATCCCGTGCCCTGTATCGCCTGTGCGGATTGACTATGTTGGGGTTACACCTGGTCGACTGGGGCTGTGTGTGCCTTGTCAAGGGGCATGGCGGGCGCACAACAGGATCCAGCTTGTCCACAGAGGGTGGGCTGAGGTGCGCCTGGTACCGCTTTGTACGTGTGCCCGGCTGCTGTGCACACACGTGTTCACTCCCCCGACAGGTGTCCTCTCACAATGCCCAGGGAAGCGGTGGTGTACTGTTCATGACCCCTCCCAACACGGCGTGCTCCAACTTGGCATGTGCGCATCTACCCGTCACACCCACCCACCTGAGCACTGCGTCCATACGACTTCACACGACACATGTGTGTCTTCCACAGTTGTGCTACTCATTTGCGTTGACATCCAATACCAGTGGACTACATGGTCATGTCACGACTGCCGTGTACTTCACATACTCTCATCCTCTCTCATTCGTACTTGTGAAATGAGTCAGCGGAGACAGTTTTGGTTTCAAACATTATATTGAGTCTTCTGTCCTCTGTGATGCAGTATAGTGGACACTACTGGCAGCGGAATACATGTTGAGGATATACTGAGCATGATTGCAAATGGGATAGGGTGTGGGGTTACATGTGATTGGCTGTTGCATGTGGGATGTGGGCTTCAGAGTTACATCTGCTTGGCCAAGGCTGTGCTAATGTACATTTACGTATAGCTGCGGAGCTGCGGACTTTGACACAGACGGTATACATGTAGCCTACCAGACCGCTTGGCATCATGGGCACAGTCCATCTCAGTTCCATGTGACAGGTTTGCTGCGGTTGTTCCTCATGCACGCGTGCATGTGAGATGACATCAGGGCATGTGCTTGCGTGCATGCAGCGGCGTGCCACTTGTTGTTGCAATGTGGTGGTTACTGGACATGTCACAGTCACTGTGGTCGTGTTGTTGTTGTATGCACTTGTCGTCCATGCAAAGGTCCTGGTATGGGATTCCCGGTGCGGGGGTGGGAGGGGTGCAGCACCCACAGACTCCAGGCGACCTATTCATGTCCACTGAGCGGTGTGTGTGTCCATGGGCGCTGGATCCATGTCGTGTCCTGGTTGTTCGTGCAGTTCCGTCCATGTGGGTGCGATACACAGACCCCATGCCACTGCCTCCCACGATGCATGCGGTGTTCCTGGATGTGATGGGGAACAGTGTGCATGTCCCGGTCATATCCGATGTCATGGCGATGTCGTTGATGGTGTGGTTACAGTTGCCGGTCGTTTGGTATGGCTGTTGTGGTGGTGACTGGCCAGTCCGTGCGGAAGCTAAGCATGGGTGCGGGGTTGGACATCATAGGTCAATCGGGGAACCTGCGTTGTGGTCCGACGAATTTACAGGTTGTCAGGTATGCGATGCCGTCCAGCAGGGCTTCCATGTCATTGGTGGTGTACATGTTTGCAGCCAATGT
Source organism: Calotriton arnoldi (assembly GCA_963921515.1). Taxonomy (NCBI): domain Eukaryota; kingdom Metazoa; phylum Chordata; class Amphibia; order Caudata; family Salamandridae; genus Calotriton; species Calotriton arnoldi. The sequence goes on along the minus strand of CAWUFW010018115.1, from coordinate 141,833 downwards.
AGCGGATGGTGGCTGTCAAGGTGTTGTTCGTAAGTTGTCCCTTGGAGGACCATGATGGGGCATGCTGGGTGACATTCGATGTAGCTGTTCTCGATGATCCGTCGTGTGGAGGCACAGTGGTCCCATTTCAGTGCGGGTGCGATGTTGGCCACATACGCCATGCCCCCATAGGCAGAGCAGGCCCTGTCGTGTGCGTCCAGAGGGAGGAGTAATGGTAGCAGGTCCGCCTTCAGACATGCTGGGTTGGAGAGGCATATCTCCACGGGATGCTGGTAGGGACACCTCCGACAGTAGAAGACGGGCATGACGCAGCTGAACAATGTGATGCGGTAAGTCAGTCGGTAACTTACGTTCAGCAGGGACAGGAGATCGCATCCCAATATATGTATCAGGTTGGTTTTGTACAGCTTGAGCTGTCCGGCGTAGTTGGGTAGGTGTGTTGCAGTTGCCATTTCGCAGCGGTGCGTTGTGGTGGCGTGCTCCGGCTGTGTGTGCAGTCTGCAATGTGCACGCTCCGAGGTTGCTGTGAGCTCTGTGTAGTCGTAGGGAGACAGGACTTGTGTTCTGTTGGCTTGTTTGGAGGACACGGGCCCTCATCCCACATGCTTCTCAGACAGTTCAAGGTCAGTGATGTGTGACTCCTTCCAATTAACTTGCATGTGGCCGACATGGGGAGTGTTTTCTTTTTCTTCCCCGTCCGTTGTGTGCTTCTGTGATATGCGCTATCTGCCCTGTGGTCGGTCTCCTCTGCATGCCTGTGTTGGTCTATTCTTGGACAATGGCTGTATTCACCGGCTTCTGTCGTAGGGCTGTGGTTTTGGAGTTGGAATGGAAGGTCATTCAGTGCTGTCTGCTCTCCCTTGTGTGGGCGGCAGGCTGCCTTTCCGCTCTGCGTTGGGCCTTGTGTGTGAATGTTATTCTTGGGCCACCTGTTGTCGGTCCCCGGGCTCTTTGGTGTTCCGTTTTATATGTCTTGTTCATATGTGCAGGGTGGTATGGGTGTTTCAGTGTGGTACTGGCGTTCCTCTTCCCGAAGGGGCCCTGCTTCTCCTAGTTGGTGTTGCCGCCGCTGTGTGCTACGCCATGTTTGTTACACTGGGGTGTGTCCTGCTGTTGCGTGACTTCACTGACATGTGTGCGTCGGTTGTGTGGCGTTGGGTGTTGTCCGTGAATTGGGCGTTGGGGACATGTCTGTGGCAGGCCTGTCACGTGTCATGTGCGTTCGGGGTGGGGCTGATGTGTGTGCTGCTTGGTTGTGTCCCTGTGTCTGTGTGCGACGCATGCATGGCACTGCGGTTGGCCTCTGCGTTGTGCGCATGTGTGGCGGCGTCATCGCCGCTTTGGGGCCGTGACGGGGTGGTTGGTTCCTAGTCCCAGGTGGTGTGTACACATGTGTTACGCGATGTTACGATTTGGCCTGTGTGTCATATGTGGATGCAATGGTGGATGTGTAGTGTACACGCGCTGGTGGGGGGTTGTCCGCTTTTTCCGCCCTTGCACTGTGTGCGCTGTTTGCGTGCACTTGTTGTGTGTGTGCCTACCTGCGTCTCCGCGGTACGTTGCGTCCTTGGTGGTGCATCAGCAGGAGCATGGGGAGGGCCTGCAGTGCTGGATTCATGCTCGGGGAGCCGCTTCTTCGTTGTCCGTGCTCGGCGTCCGTGTTACCGCTTCGGTTTGTCGTACGGTATCTCTTGGCCGTGGGAGCCGTTTGTTTGCGGCATCGTAATTTATACGCCGGGCGGGACGTGTTTCGTCGGACGGTGTGTGTCAATTGGGCTGCGCCGCTACGTGTACGGGCGCACTTTGATGGCGGACGGTGTTGCTGGCTTGCCGGCGGTGTTTGGCCTACTTTTCGCATCGTAATTGGGCGGGCGTGTGGACTGCTGCGTGCCGGCGGTAACTGGTGGTTTTTGCATCCGCCAGCACGGCGGTTGTGCTTCTGCCCGCCATCGTAATGACCCCCTTTATGTCCGCACTCGGGCCGGAGATTCCGGCCCGGAGGTGGAGATTCCGGCCCGGAGGTGGAGATTCTGGCCGGTTGTGGAGATTCCGGCCGGTGGCGGAATGTCCGCCACCGGCCGGAATCTCCATAACCGGCCGGAATCTCCACCTCCGGGCCGGAATCTCCACCTCCGGGCCGGAATCTCCACCACCGGGCCGGAATCTCCGGCCCGAGTGCGGACATAAAGTTAGTATGAGTAAGTGCATTCTGTGAATACCAAAATGAGTAAGTGCATTCTGTGAATACCAAAATGAGTAAGTGTATTCTGTGAATACCAAAAGTACTAACTTTACGTTTTTTACGTAAGTTAGTTCTGTGAATCAGGCCCCATGTGTGCTACTGATTTTAGTAATCCCTGGTGGCAGTGGTTGTTCCATCAATTACATGTTTGTGCTCTCTGGATATGTCCAACAATAATGGTAAGAATGAGGAGCATTAGTTACTTAAAAGACATTAAGCACGTTGCATTTACAACCATGGCACGTGGCCACACAATCATAGACGTGCACAGATGGCCTAATTGATGGTGACACGTTGGCAGCACTCCTCCACGTGCGGCAGCTCAAGCGCTAGGCTATAAAAGATGCTCAAACTATCTGCACGCACTTGCCCTCCTCAACGCTACCTTACCTGAGCGCCTCCTGACTTCAGCAATGATCTTCGCGGCTGGGCCTCTCTGCTCCCCCAACAATTTCTGGTTGGCATCTCTCCTTCTTTCATGGTTCCCGACGGCTCCAGAGAGTCTATGGCTTTCAGCAGTTCCCTGTCTCCAGCTGTCTGTTGCTGATGTTCTGGTGGCGTAATGTGCCATGGCATATTTACGTGGCTTTTCATGGCCTTGTAAATATGTGCCCTTTTTATGCAGAACACTGCGTGAAAGGGGCATTCCATGGGTGTTCCTCTGGGTGTTCCTATGTAACACCCATGGAATCTGAAGCATTCCCAGATTTATGAGAAATCGTAAACCTGGGAAAGCGTTAGAATCAAACGCCACCCCAGTGGTGGCGTTAGGGAGGTGCAACGAGGAGAAATGTTTTCATGTTGCCTAGTTTTTCCTTTTTCTATGCAGCACACATAGAAATAGGAAATCGCCTCTTGTGATTGATTTTGTGCAGGAAGGTGCCCCTTCCTGCACAAAATCAATCAGTTCGGCAGTGCAGGCACCCTTGCACCAATGTGCAAGAGTGCCAGCATTGGCACATGGCAGCCCATTGTGTGCCAGTGCTGGGGAAATAGGCAGGAATGCACCATATCTCCAAGATGCAGTGCATTCCTGCCCTTTTCTTTTGATGCAGGGCAGGTCAGCAAGATTCTTTGCGGTGCGGCCCTGTTGCAAAACCTCATAAATGAGGCCCCTATTATAGAAGTGTGTTAGCGTCATTTTTAAGACCAGGTAATTCATAGCAGTAAGCAACTGTCGCTAATGTGACTGAGCAGCAGTTTTTCTATTTTAGCAACATGCAAGGAAATCCTTGTAAATATTGCGTTGTGTGTTTTGCTGAAGTTTTTACGTGGCAACGCCTACATTGCATCTCATTTTTGGTAAGTCACGCTAACTGAATTGGAGCTGTGAGAAACTGCTGCTAAATCTGTAAAACTGTTGCTAATGTGGCTTTGCTGCAACTTGTAAATATGGCAATAAAAATAAAGCCGCCATAGCATCAAAAAATTGATGCTACAGCGGCATTAAATCCTTGTAAATATGCCCCTATATTCTTTGCTGGAGAATAAATCTCTGGGAATTTGGCAGACAAATTTTCCATGGCAGTCTGAATTTAGAATCACCTGTCATAGTCTGTATGGCCCAAGGTAATTTTGAAGAGTTATCGTTGAAATGTAGCAAACGCTGCAGAGTTAAAAAATTATCTCTGCTCATGACAGATGGAAATCTGGGTGTTGTCCAAAGTGTATGGGTTGACCAATTAGACTGTGATGTTGGTGTGTGCATTTTTGATATGAGCAGTGCAAAGCCCAAATATGTTTCAACTACTCAAGTGAAGTGGGAGTCCATAGATGATTCCTGGAATGTGGCCACAGAATGCCTTCATTTTCCTTCAAAAACTTCTCACTGTTGCAGACTGGGTGGTGGTACAAATAGGGCCGGGCTGGCCATAGCGGGCACCGGGCATTTCCCCGGTGGGCCACCAGGGTGGGGGTCAGTTTTGGATCCCTGGGGGGCTGTTTTTGGAACCGGGGGCTGGTTTTGCAACATTGCATAGCAACAAAAGCGGCAGCGGTGAGACAGACGGGAGTGGTGCTTCCAACTAGCACCCCTCCATACCCTCCCCCCACCACGGGGCAGGCCGAGCTGTTTGTCTGGGCCGGTTTCGGTTCCTAGTCAGCGCGTGGGTACAAAACTCCCGGGCAGGAGCCATTATAAACAAAATGACCAACTCCATTTTCCCTTTCTTGGAGAGCAATTGCCGCCTTCAGGGAGGCAACAACCCACCTCCCCCAACACCTGTACAGGGAAAATGCAACTTTTTAACATATGTCCATGCAGGCTTCCCACATCTAATTAAATATGAGTGGTTGACGTAGAACACGCTGTACACTGTGCTGACTTCATTAATCCACTGGACAAACTGGCTAACAAGAAGTTGGTTAGCAGTGCGGCGAACACCCAGAGGTATTTCTCCAACCCATACAGCACCTACATACATGAGAGAGGTACTTCTGGAAAAAGGAGAGTCTCCTCTTTTCGGTGGAGCCTCTCCTAAATTTATCCATGCTAGGGATTGTGGCCAAACTATAATCCCCAAACAGGAATCCCCATTAAACACTAGGGAAGTTTTTTTGTTATAGCAGAGTTGGCCCCCAGGCAAAGGGGCAAGCCTTCAAAGCAAACATCAGACATTCCACCAAACAACCCATGGAGTTCAAGATATTCACCTCCTCCATATTATACTGTTAATGCTGAGGATGTGAACATCTCATCCTCCACTCCAGAGGAGTTAACATTCATAAGGCACACTTTATCAATGATGCACAATGGCCCTTATAACATAAAATAAAATGCTGGTTTGTTAATACAGGAAATGTTTTTAGAAAAAGGCGAAAGAGGCTGCAAAAAATAGCACATATTATTTTTCCAATTTTATTTTTATAAAAGAAAAGGAATTTATTTTTAATATTGGCTCCTTCAGCATGAGATTCACAGTGATAAGTAAGGAGCGTGTTGTTATATTACATTTACATTGTGACATACACTGGTTAACAGTCCCCAAACGTGATACATACTAGAGTCATGTTGCTGAAGCCGTTGTGTAAAATCTAGACCCAAAAGGAAATTGAAATGAGTTATTGATTGGACTCAAGGAACACCACTATGAAATTAGGTTAAGAAATTGTTACTTAAAGAATTTATTGAGAAAAGGTATTCACTGTATATCTAGTATATCAGGAATAAAATCAGTCCTGAAAATACTTTGGCGGTACCACAAATACTACATTATGCTAGGTGTTTGAAATCCCCAGATATCCTCCATGTCAAGTCATTGTCTAGCTGTTTAAACTGCAAAAAGCGCTGTGTCAAGAGGGCCTTTTGTATTCCGCAGCCGATTTTGCCATCATGTTGATTTATTCTCAGCTTTGCCTTCTGTGTAGTATGCCCAACAAAGAGTAACTCACCTCAGTCAATCGATGGCACAAATTACATTGATGTTGTTGCAATTAGTAAGGGTTTATAAGGTTTGTGTAATACTGATACATCTAAGGGGCCGATTCCGATTCGGGCCGGAAATCTCTCCGACCGAGCCGGACCCGGAGAGATTTCCGACCGAATCGGACCCGTGCAGCCCGACCGAACGAGTACGATGCGTCCGTATGCTATCGTACTCGAGTCGAGTCGGACTCCCATTGAAGTCAATGGGAGCCGGTCGTACAACGCGTACGCGGGCTCCCATTGCCTCAATGGGTGCGAGGCGAACAAGGGCGCCCCTACAGCGGGTAAGCGGCGAAGCGACTCGCGCCGTATACGCACAGGTAGGGGGACCCATGGGTCCCCCTGTGTGCGACTCGGGCGGCTACGCGTACAGAGGGTCCGACATGGACCCCCGAAGTACGGCTCCGACTGCTCTTTCGAGCCGGACGGCGCGTGTCGGTCGGACAGCTCGCGGCGCGCATCGTACTTACCCGGCTGGGGAATGTCTCCATTGCACGGTGCGAGTCGTGTCCAAGCGAGTCGGTCGGTGCGGTTAGACCCGGGAACGAGTCGGTCGGAGCGGTTGGGACGCCCAAACGAGTCGGTCGGCGAATTCGCATCGTACTCGCTCGTTCGGACGCGCGTACGAATCGGTCGGGAAATAGGGCTCCGAATCGGATCTGGTTATGCCGAATCCGATTCGGAGCCCTACCGGCCGAGATCGGAATCGGCCCCAAAGTCTTAGTTTGTGCACATACAACCCAGTTGCCACATGTGAAATCACTTACAACTCCTGGAAGGTCCAATGCTGCTGTCAAGGAACTAGGCTTGGTTGTATGTGCTTAGACGATTTGATCTTCAATATACTGATTTCTTTTAAAAGCAATACGTTTTTTTTCAAATTGCACATTAATTTGTGCCAGTTGCATAAAAGTATTCTTTTGATGACGTTTTTCAAAGGGTTGAAAGTAGCGTCATTAATCTTATGGGTTAATCATTTTAGACAAAACCAGGCATGCTTATGTGCTCATTTAATCAGCCAGCAAGGATAACCTCTCTTGGCCAATCTTTTGCAGTGGGCCTCTGATTCCAAAAATAGTGAACTTTGATATTCACAATTATCTTGTAAGAGAAAGAATTGCCTAAAAAGGAGGCTATTGCTAAGGGTATGAAGATGGTGGATGCCCTGTTGTAGAAGGGAATTGCTTTTTGTAGGTTTTCAAAACAGAGTAGAATGAGTACTATCCACATGTTACATTTCCTGGTCAAGTTAGACTTGGTGAGTATTCGAGGCTTGGATCAAGACATTCCAAGCAACAGTCCATTGTTATTATTGGCCTCTGCAAAGGTTCAACATAGCAGTAATGTACTTAGACTGTATTAGATAATGTAAGATTAAAGATGCAAGATTTATGGGTTGTACATTTTTACTGTTTAGCCATTGAGCTAAGGTGTGCAGCACTTCATCAGTGCCTTCCCAAATACTAATATGTACCTTTACACTCGCATTGCAAGGTTTAGTGGTTTTACACAAAATGCTCCGAGTGCCTTGTAAGTGAAAACCCAGTAGTGGCACTCATGGCATCAGGTCGTCATTATTTCAGTACTGATTTGTCAGAAGCAACAGCCCTCTCAGGTGGTCTTACCTGATGCGGAGCCAGAGCAAGCATGCATTGTCATTTGGAATTTTAATAGACTTAAAGTGAAAGAATGCCTTTGCTGCGGCCCTTGTTAGGGAGGCCTGATATTTGTTTGAGGTGTGGGCTGCTTGAAGGAGTGCATTTGATATTTAACCACTTTTTAGCCTAAAAGACATAACTTCATTTTGTAAATAAGCAGTGTTTCAGTTGGTCAGTTGCTGCATTTTTCAACTGTGATCAGGGGATACAGGCCATTTCTCAATCTTCTACACCCAGGGACAGGATTGTGTTTGCACAACTTGTTCTCTGTCGTTTGTTGTGAGACTAGGTACTGCTACAAACGTTTACCATTTACAATTTAGTTAGACAATCACAAAACATATAGATATTTCAGCAGTACCCCTCCGACACTTGGGTCAAGATTTTTAAAGTCCGCTCTTCCTCTACCTAGCCTTAGTTTCTACTGACCACACATTCTACACCAATGAATCACCCTACTACATGTCAATCAATATTCTATTCATAGCTTTAAGGAACATATGGAAAGAAGACAGCATAATATTTATATCATGCATTTATGGAAGTCAATCCATTTCTTTTAAACTCTATATACTTCCATGTTGAGGTTTTGTGAATTAAAATATTTCTAGAACAAATCAGTAAAAGAGAGCTTCTGCAGTGACCCTTGTTAAGGAGACCTGATATTTGCTTGAGGTGTGGGCTGCCTGAGGGAGTGCATTAGATATTTAGCCCCTTTTTAGCCTTCAAGACATAATGTCATTTTAAAATAAGTAGTGTTTCAGTCGATCAGCTGCCACATTTTCAACAGTGAGTGCGGTATAAGGGCCATTTCTCAATCTTATACACCCAGAGTCAGTGCTATGTTTGCACAACTTGCTGCCTGTTGTGTCACTAGGTACTACTGCCCAAAGCAGTGAGAAGTGAAGTTGAATGCTGTTGCTCGTTTTTCCTTAATTAAACCGTGTGATTTCCTCTGAATGTCGAGTGCGCTCTCACTGCTTTGGGAATTTTGGGCATTTTTGGGACAAAAAAAGATTTACACAGCAGCTCTGCCGTGGAGAGCTGCATCATCTGGTATTTTTGGAGGCTGTGAGTCGGAACAATGCCTTGACTCGCTTAGCACTTCAGAGGAGGATAATTTGAACTTGCACCGGCTTCATGGCCCACTGGAGGGCAACAATATGATTAAAAGAGCATATATACAGCAGAGCCCACCGAAGGGTAAAACGTTACTGTGAATTGGACCACAAGTCCAAGCATGCATAGCGAAAAAAATTCACGCACTGAGCAAGGCCCACTGGGGGTAATAAAAGAAGGCATGCTGTGAAGGAAACAATCAGAGTTATCTGCTGCACGTATGCAAATCATCCATGACTAAGAGGCAGGAGCCTCGAAACGTGTCGGAAAGGAACATTACTTTGAAGTTGAATGCTGTTGCTAGTTTTTCCTTAATTAAACCGTGTGGTTTCCTCTGAATGTCGAGTGCGCTCTCACTGCTTTGGGCATTTTTGGGACAAAAATAAAAATAAAATATATATATATATATATATATATATATATATATATATATATATATATATATATATATATATATATATACTTACCTTAACCACTTTTACAAAGTATATGCCTTTACCACACATGCCTTTGCGTTGTAATGGTATGCGTGGTAAAATGGATAATTTTAGGGTTCAGGGTATTTTGGGGTGCAGGGGTATTTTTAGCGTTGAGGGTGGGTTCGTGTTTCGGGGTGCCAGGGTAATTTTAGGGTTCAGGGTGGGTTTGGGTTTTGAGATGCCAAGGGTAATTTTAGGGTTCAGGGTTTGTTTGGGTTTTGGGGTGCCCAGCATAATTTTAGAGTTCAGGGTGGGCTCGGGTTTTGGGGTGCTGGGGTATTTTTAGGGTTAAGGGTGGGTTTGTTTTTTGGGGTGCACAGGGTAATTTTAGGGTTCAGGGTGGGTTTGGGTTTTGGGGTGCAAGGGTATTTTTAGGGTTGAGGGTGAGGGCGGGTTTGGGTTTTGGGGTGCCCAGGGTAATTTTAGAGTTCAGGGTGGGTTTGTGTTTTGGGATGCCCAGGGTCATTTTAGGGTTTAGGTTTTGTTTGGGTTTTGGGGTACCCAGGGTGATTTTAGGGTTCAGGGTTTCTTTGAGTTTTGGGGTGCCCAGGGTAATTTTAGGGTTCAGGGTGGGTTTGGGTTTTGGGATGCCCAGGGTCATTTTAGGGTTCAGGTTTTGTTTGGGTTTTGGGGTGCCAAGGGTAATTTTAGGGTTCAGGGTTTGTTTGGGTTTTGGGGTGCCCAGGAGTATTGTAGGGTTCAGGGTGAGTTTGGGTTTTGGGGTGAAGGGGAATTTTTAGGGTTAAGGGTTGGTTTGTTTTTTTGGGGTGCCCATGGTAATTGTAGGGTTCAGGGAATGTTTGGGTTTGGGATGCTCAGGGTGATTTTAGGATTCAGGGTTTGTTTGGGTTTTGGGGTGCCTATGGTAATTTTAGGGTTCAGGGTGGGTTTGGGTTTTGGGGTGCAGGGGTATTTTTAGGGTTCAGGGAGAGTTTGGGTTTTGGGGTGCCCAGGGTACTTTTAGGGTTTGTTTGGGTTATAGGGGTATTTTTAGGGTTCAGGGTGGGTTTGGGTTTTGGGGTGCCCTGGGTAATTTGAGGGTTTAGGGGATATGGTTATTGGGGTGGTAAGGGTAATTTTAGAATTTTGGGGGTGTATAGTTATTGGGGTACAAAGGGTAATTTTGGGGTTTAAGGGGGTATTTAAAAATAATATATATATATATATATATAAATAAATAAATATATATATATATATATATATATATATATATACTTACCTTAACCACTTTTACAAAGTATATGCCTTTACCACGCATGCCTTTGCGTTGTAATGGTATGCGTGGTAAAGGCATATGCGATGTAAAAGTAAGCGTTGTGATGGTAAAGCGTTGTAACAGCACTTGCGTTGTTACAAATGTGTTGTGATGGTATGCGTGGTGTTGGAATGCGGGGTAACATCATATATTCCTCTGAGGCCAACCCCTCCCATATGATAACATTGGAGATTCCTTATTGCATTTCATAAGTGTTAATTTCCAATGGGAGCAGGTAGAAATTTCATGTTTGGTGCCTTTGGAATTGTGGTAAAAAGCCAGCTGCTGAGACCTGCTGTGCACTCTGCACAACCGCTTTGCTGAACCTGAAGGTAATGCTTTGCTGTCTGAAGCCTTCCTTTTACCCTCAGAGGCCAGCCCAGCTGTTCAGTCCCTCACCTTCACCTGGACCCAGGACTACCAGAATAACTCCAAGGGATAGTTTGTGGTCCCCTGTTCAGAGCTACAGGGTTTCAAAAGGCACCCCCCATCTTGAACCCGCACCTGGACCCAGCCTGAGTGAGTTCTGAAACTCCAAGAGGTGTCCCACCAGCCCTGGGCCCTTGGTTGTGCTGCTAAAGGTGCCCAGATGGCCAAATCCCAAAACTGAGGACAGAAAAATGTGGACAAAAACTCCTCTGAGAGCCAGGAGGGGACTGGCCTCTCCTGCTACATTCTTCACAGCAGCCAATTCTTTTGAGCGGTCCTTAGACAAAGGGTATCTGGCCTCATCGAACTTTCTTCGCTATTGCCCACTGCCTCTTTCAACTGGAGATTTTTGACTTCCATTTCAGAGGCTAAGCTCAAAAGTTGAAATCTTCACCGTGGGTTCGACCCAAGGCTATCTGACGATGACGCTCACTTCTCGGAAATCTCCTGCAGCCTTGCTCAGCTGAACTTTTCTCTGAATTTCTTCTAAGTCCGAAGGTAAGCGCTGACCAGGCCCAATCCAGTTTGTGTATCTGACCCGCACTCCATCGCAGTTGGTCATATTTTTCGACTTTGACCCGATCTCGTGCTACTTGATGTCCACGGTTGGTGCTCTGACCTTTTCAGTGGTAGTTCTTACTAAAAACTCAAAAAATTCATAAGTTCAGCTTTTTGTTGCAGGTTTTTTGTGCGAAGTTACCCAGGGTTAAGCACTGGTTAATTTAGTGACTCTTTGTGGTTCATCCTGTAAGTGATTGTGACTGTTGCTTGACCAGAGCTCACACCCCAGTCAACCAATCACCCAATTTCTCCACCTTCTTATTTAAATCTGGGTGCATTAAGAGCAGGGAAAGATTGAGGGAATAGATGAGCAAATCAAAGCTAGCCATCAGACCGTTATAAACATGCCGATGTCTAAAGTGAACAACCAGGGTCATGAGTAACACAGTACTGTGGGAGTGTAAGCACAGTGTCATGCAGTATCACCACTTCATTAATATGCAATAAAAATTGAAACTCCGGGGAATGAGGATCAACTGGGTGGAGCCCGTTTTACCAAAATTTAATGCTCATATTTAGCACGTTGTATGAGACAAAACTGTGGTGGGTTTATATGGGTGACAATGTATTACTAAATGTTATTAACTAACCTTATACCTCACTTTCTTCTCTTTAATTAAGATCTTCAAAGTGGTAAGTACAGATTTTTTTACTTACTCTCTTTACTTTACATTATAGCATTGATGGTTGATTTTAGCGGCCCATTGCCAGTTTGCCGGTGCCATGGAAAATCATCTGGTAACATTGTCTGCAATAGAGCTAGAGAATGATTACTACTGGGACACCAAGGGTCCTCTAAGAAATGAGTAATTCCATATTTCCATGTGTTTACACTAATCAAGATTTTGCCTGCTTTGAGCAAATAAAATCTCCATAAAGAAACAACTGGGTTTGCATTAAATCCATGGACCTAGCCATTTCTATGGCACCAGTAACAGGAATTTCTAGCTACATCAGCATTAAAGGGCAACTCACAATGAGACTGCTAAAATGACCTTTTCAAAATGCATTTTAACATGTTTGGTTTGAGTTGGCATTTGTGTTTGAATTCGTGCCAGTGTGCAAATGGCTCTGATAATGTTTGATTTATTGTGGCTGAAAAGTCGTGGGATCCACCTGCAGCTTGGAGTGGTAACTGCCTGAAGAACTGAATGCAACTTGTGCAACACAATCCAACCTAGTGCACTCCTCTTTGGAAATGAATTGGAAAGAGCTTGAAACATGGACCATGGGATGTCCAGCACTGACAGCCCCGCCAAGTGCCATTATTCTCTTGTTGGACTGACACATTTAGTGCCTTCTCCCTGCATCACCACATTCAAATTTAATGTCAAGTAAATAGTTCCTTGCCTCTCTGCAACACCATTCATCGCTCATGGAGTTTGAGACATCTGAAGCAGATGTCCGTGCCTCTGGGCCGTGAAAAGCTAGGATCAGAGAGAGTTTTTTTTCCAGGAAGTCATGTGACAGGACCTTCACATGATGATTACAATAATTGACATTGAGGATGTTCCATTAAAACTGCATGATTATTATAACAACACAACATAGACAAAGCTGTGTTTTAGATACCACCTAAATTATGATGCTGACTTTCAAAGTTCTGAAATGTAATACTTGCCTTAATTGTAGTGATTGGACAAAGCAAGAAAGCAGGCCTGTCCTATGGGGTAATCTCCACCTAACAATTTTTTTTTATGTATGTGGTCAAATAGGTCATTTTAAACCATAACTTTTGCATAAATGTGCTTAAAACCCATAGGCTCTGAAAGGGCACTTATTACATTTTCAAGTCCTCTCCTGGTGTGCCAAGCCAACTAAACCTGACACTCCGCAGGAGTTGACCGCATTTTTCCAAAATGCACTATGGATGTCACTACATTTAAAAAAAATAGCACCATTATGCCAGGGTTGGCATGTTGCTATAGAAGTCCCCAATATTCCAGTGCCAGAATGTTTCAGTTTATGCCATCCATATACCACAAGTGACCCCATGTGAAAAAGTAACTCATTCTTATTCATTCTAAGTCACTAATTTTCACTCATTTAGATTCACCCATTCTTACTGACACTTACAATTTCTCACTCACTACCTGTTACAGACTCTCACTCATACACGCCTACATTAACACTTGGTCACACATATGCTTGCTCGCTCTCACGTAAACACACTCTCACCCACAAGCAAGCACATAACATATATTTAAAATCATTTTCTACTTACCTTAGTTGCCATCGAAGCTCCCATAGCAGCTAATTGTGGTTCATATTTTATTACACTAATTGTGAAGAATACAATATTATTAACTATTAGTATAACAAAAAATAGACAGAAAATAAGTAGTGCGGAGTCCCCCCTATGTTCTCGGCACTGATTTTAATCCTTCTGAGAACAGGGATCGCACGTGCAGCGCCAGAGATTGCAAGGGGCAAGCCAGGGGTCATAGCGGTGACCCCTGGCAAACCCTAAATGATGCCCATGAGCACTCCACACATTCCCCAGGGCCTCAGGTCCAGCAGTGCATGAAAACAGTCACAGACTTCTGACAGCATCCATGGTAGCTCCTTCTCAATGCTTCCCAATCCTCCCAAAACCTGCAGGTGAAGCGTGTTCCTGCCTGGTGGAGATTTGGGTGTGAGAGGCCTTGAAGGGTGTGTTGCTAGGCAGCACTTAAAGCAAACCTTTAGCTGATGGGATAAAATTGAAACAGTTGCAAGTTCAGGAGTTGCAAGGACAATTTCAGGGTTTGCACGGGGCAAACTAGCGGCTGCAATTGCAACCCTTGGCAACCCCCAAATGACATTCATAATTAAGCGGTGCCATGGATACATCAGTCTTTCCACAGCCTGCCATGGGCTCAGCTGCAAAGGGCAACCTCCTTGTAAATGGGCCCTCTGTGCTGCAATAGGGCTGTACACCAGCGAGCAGGTAGTCACAGGTTTCCTTTTGACAGATTGTTGCCTGAACATGCTGGCCTCATGTTGCCCATGGATCATCAGAGTGGTCATGTCTTTACCTGGGTGGCTGTGATTATTTATGAGCAACTTTATAGCCACATGTTGCTTGCTACCCATGATAATGGCAAGGCCCGTCCCAACCAGAACAACTATGGAATTCCAAGCTCTCCTGTCGTATCTCTTTGGTCAAGTCCAGCCAAGGTGAGCAAAGCTCTTTAGGTGCAGCACTGTAGTCTCTGTCCTCAATAAGCAGAGGCTGCCACTATTAAATCTGGCCTCATAGTAAGACAAAAAAAATAATGGTTACTTTTGCTGATGCTGATTCAAACACTGCCGAAGCCGAAATTAATATATATACTGAGTGTGGAACACTGAGGGGCCGATTCCGATTCGGGCCGGAAATCACTCCGACCGAGCCGGACCCGGAGAGATTTCCGACCGAATCGGACCCGTGCAGCCCGACCGAACGAGTACGATGCGTCCGTATGCTATCGGACTCGATTCGGTTGGACTCCATTGAAGTCAATGGGAGCCTGTTGTACGACGCGTACACGGCTCCCATTGACTCAATGGGTGCGATGCGGACAAGGGCGCCCCCACAGCGTGTATGCGGCGAAGTGATTCGCCCCGCACACGCACAGGTAGGGGGACCCATGGGTCCCCCTGTGTGCGACTCGCGCGGCTACGCGTTCAGGGGGTCCGACACGGACCCTCGAGCACGGCTCCGACAGCTCTTCTGAGCCGGAGTGTGCGGCTCGGTCGGACTGCTCACGGCGCGCATCGTACTCACCCGGCCGGGAAACGTCTCCATTGCGCGGTGCGAGTCGAGTCCGAGCGAGTCGGTCGGTGCGGTTCGAGCCGGGAACGAGTCGGTCGGAGCGGTCGGGATGCCCGGACGAGTCGGTCGGCGATTTCGCATCGTACTCGCTCGTCCGGACGCGCGTACGGATCGGTCGGGAAACAGGGCTCCGCAATCGGATCCGGTAAAGCCGAATCCGATTCGGAGCCCTACCGGCCGAGATCGGAATCGACCCCAGAGAGTTGATTTTCAATGTGCATACACAGCATACATATTAATTTAGATTAGGTCAGAAGAGTGTTGACTAGACTCAAGTGGTACTTCAGTGATCAAGTGTTAGCAGGAGGGGCCTGATGGAGCAAAGCAGTTTGTTTGTTGCCAAATGCAGCAATGTCCATAAGACAGCCAAAGTGCTGTTTGATGATGCACTTGCAAGAATGTCTATATGAGATATAGTCTGCAATTTTTTGACAGCTCCTTGCAGCACTTAAGTGTAGTTAATGGACAGCCACTTGAAGCACTGATTAATAGAATGTGTTTTGTTGGTATATTCTTGGTGTATCCTTGATTGTACAGGTGATGTACAGGTGCAGCTCTTAAATGTCTCCTTGCAACAGGGGCCATAATGAGTACATTACAATTTGTGGGCAACCATGAAATGTCACACTTATACAAATTGAAAACCTGGCAGCCATGCACTGGCACTGAATAGCTGCTGATGGAGAAGACCCTTACCTGTGAGGATTATCATCACAATGGACTGCATAAATGTAATGCACGTGAGAGGACTGGTGATAACAAGCAGCTTCGATCCCACCCTCCAAATGTTTAAAGTCTGGGTAAATGGGAGTAGGGGCACGGCACTTGGCAGGGATTACAGGAAGTGGGGTGGAGAGGCTCAGAGCAATATATTCATATCCACCTAGCATGCAATATGCCTGCAGTGATCCCACCCCTCTAACTATTTTAGTCTGGGCTCTAAAAACTGAAAGTGAAGAGACAGTATGTTTCCAATATAGTGTGCAGGTAAATGAGAGCAGGGGGCCTGTGGCTGGCAGGGGTTGGAAGAAGTGAGGTGGGGTACCAAGGTTGTCTGAGGGCTGCTCTGAGCAATATATTTGTGCCCAGTCTGGGTACTGCACCACCCAACTCTCTACAGGGTAGAGACGGAAAAGAATCCATGTATGTTTTGACTATCTTGAATATTTTTGGACAAGAGTTGTTTTTTAGTTTTTATTTTTAATGTTTAATAAGCTTTATTGAATCATAAATGTTGGAACGATACAACAGAGGCCTAAAGTAAAACAATATGGAGAATCACTTAAAAACAGAGTAGTGTAGGCATCATAAAACAGAGTAGAAAGCTATTTATAATTTAGAGATGAATCGGGAGGAGGAAGAAGGTGGGAAGAGAGGGGGAAAGAAAATACATACATAGATACAAATGAAAATACGAATGATAATATTACGCTCAAAAAACCTTATACTATGTTAAGCAGAATATATATTGAATATAAACTTTACCAAATATTAAAGGGTTAAGAATGAGAGATTAAAGAGAAAGAAATTCAAGGGGGTTGGAAATTTTCAGAACGATAATGAGAGACAGTATTGATGGATAACTTATTCAAATAAGCAGTCAATGGCAACCAAAATACGCTTCTGTTTATATTGGGTTTGCATTGGGAGGCATAAGCAACATCCAATCTATGATATTGGCATACAGTGTTCCACCATGACTTAATTGAAAGTTTGGTCAAGCATTTCCAATTGAATGTAATTTGTTGAAAAGCTAAAGCTACCATAAGATCAAACAATCCTTTTTCATAGGAGGATAAGGTAATGGAATCCGATAAACTCCCCATAAGGAGAAGAGGAGGGGACATGGGATTGTAAATCTTAAAAATGACAGATAGTCGAGCCCATACTTGTTTCCAAAAGGATGCCACTGGGGGCAGGAAAAAGGAGGTGTGAGAGATCTGCTGAGGGAGAGTCACAGGACCAACATTTCTTATCATCTGTGTGTGTAAACTTAGCTATACAAGTGGGAGTAAAGTATAATCTATGATATAGAAAAAACATGGACTGGGTAGTGGAGGCAGACCTCGAGATCTTCAGCGATCGAGCCCAGATTTTATTCCACATATCAATACTCCACTGACAATCCAAGTCTGATTCCCACGCTAATTCTATCTTGGTCTTAAGGCGTTCCTGATTTATGTCGTAAAAAGATTTATAAATCAAGGAAGCTCTTGGATGTGAAATCAAAAGTTTACGAAGTGAGTTCTGTGTAGTTAAAGAGTCATCAGAAGGGAGAGAGTAGAAGATACTGAGAATCTTTTCCATAAGAATGGAGAACTTGTATAAGAAAGAGCAAGGACAACCAAATGTAGCTTGGAAAACAGGAAAGGAACAGGGAGAAGTTCCATCAAATAAGTCCTTGACCCAACTGATGCCTTTGATTCTCCATGTGGACCAGTACAAAGGTCTATTATTAATGGTGATAAGCCGGTTATGCCAAAGAGGAGAATGTATAAAGGCACTCCTGGATAATATTTTTGGTTGAAAGAGAGGAATTAGTAGTGAGCAGGTATGTTTAAAAAGCGGAAGGGATGTGATCGCTGTCCTAGCAGTAAAAAGAAGAGTTTCCGTCAACGAGAAAGGGGCAAGAAGACCGCGTTCTATGCCAACCCATAAGGGAGTAAAAGGGGAGGATTCCGGAAGAAGCCAATAAGAGGCTTGTTTTAAACAAAAGGCCTTGTGGTAAATCCGAAAATCCGGAAAATTTACTCCGCCCACAAGTTTCGGTTAGCTAAGATGAAATAGAGAAATTCTAGGCTTTTTACCTCTCCATAGAAATTTGGAAAGAAGAGAATCTATTTTTTTAAAAAGGTGACGGGAATACGAATTGGAATCATGGAAAAGTAATAAAGCAGAATTGGAGTAATCATCATCTTAATGGAGTCTAGACGTCCCCACCAAGACAGGAAAAGAGGGTTCCAGGAAGAAAAAAGTTTGGAAATACGATCTAGAGCAGCATTCATGTTTATATTAACTGAATCCACGATAGATTTGGAGAACCAAATACCCAGGTACTTGATTTTAACATTGTTCCAATGAAAACCGGTAGAGTCAAATTGTTGCTTAAGACAAAATTTAGTAATTGGTAAAACCTCTGTCTTATCAGAATTAATTTTATAACCTGAAACCGCTGAAAAGTCAGAGATTTCTTGTAGTAATGAGGGGATTGAAGAGTCTGGGTTGGAGATAAAAAATAAAATATCGTCGGCGTAGGCTGATAATTTCAAATGATTCTCTCCATACGGGAATCCCGAAATAGAAGAGTTATGACGAATGCGAGAGAGAAAAGGTTCAAGAAATAGGATAAATAAAAGAGGAGATAACGGACAACCCTGCCTAACCCCTCGATGAAGTGAAAAATGCTGTGAGACTTGTCCATTAACGATGACGGACGCATAGGGGGCAGAATAAAGGAGGGAGATCAAAGAAATGAACTTAGGACCGAAACCATGCCAACAAAGAGATTTAAACAGAAAGGACCAGTCAACCCTGTCAAAGGCCTTCTCTGCGTCAATGGATACCGCTGCTAGAGGATAAGATAACGTAGAAGCCTTATTTAGAACATTAAAAATAAACGAGAGTTATCCGAGGTTAACCTACCTTTGACAAATCCGCATTGTTCTGGACCTATTAAATGAGGAAGAAATGTTTCAAGTCGCAATGCTAACAATTTGGCAAAAATCTTATAATCAACGTTTATCAGGGAAATGGGGCGGTAATTTTTGCAGAATTTGGGGTCTTTACCATCTTTGTGGATAAGACAAATAGTGGCCTCCAGAAAAGTACCACTTGCGGCACCAGACAAAGAAAAGTGTTGAAAGAGCTTGAGAAGTCGTGGTAAAAGAAAATTGGAAAAATGAAGATAAAATTCTACAGAGAAACCGTCAGGACCAGGAGATTTATTTTTCTTCAGAGAATTTAGAGACGAGGAGATTTCCTGGAGTGACGGATCTATATCTAAAGAAGCGAAATCCAAATCCGCAGAGGGGGAGGGAGGAATATTGCTAAGATATTCATCAATGAGTGGAACAGATGGAGATGATTCGGGCGTGTATAGATTACTAAAAATTTAGTGAACTCAGCTAACATATCCTTATCTTTGAAAAGGAGTGTACCCTCCAATGTTTGAATTGAGTCAATCAATGTTCTTTCTTTTCTAGATTTTAAATAGTTAGCAAGAAGTGAGCCAACCTTATTCCGGCCCCCATAATATCGTGCACTACTACGGAGTAAGGTAAAGGATGCATTATCAGTAGAGATTTTGTTAAACTCCATCTTTGCTCGGATAAGTTCCTGTAAGGTGGAATCGGAGGAGGAGGTATAGAACTGATGTTCCAAGTGCCTTATGGAGGACAGCAGAGCTTTATATTTAAGAGAGCTCTGTTTCTTTTTTTAGAGACATAGTCTATAATAAAACCTCGAGCAGTAGCTTTGAAGCTATCCCACACTGAAACTGGGGAAATAGAGGGATCATCATTAAAAGAGAAGAATTCTTCAGCAAAAGAAGTGAAGGAGGAGGAAAAAACTGGATCCTGTAAGAGATAGTTATTGAATCTCCATCTGGAAGATTTAGAGTGGAGGGGGAGCAAATCAAATTCGACAACCACCGGAGCATGATCCGAAATCAAAATGGGCTCGATCGAGGAGTAAACAAGGTTCTGGGCTAAGGGTTTAGATAGAAATATATAGTCAATCCGGGAAAGGGAACCGTGTGGAGGGGAGAAAAAGGAGAATTCTGATTGGTCTGGGTTGCATAATCTCCAGGCATCAACAAGGTGAGTTTGTGTGATAGTATTGAGAAATTGTTTTTGGGTTTTGTGGGGTATAAATCGTACTTGGGACTTGCGGTCCACAAAAGGATCCATAACTTGATTGCAGTCGCCTCCAAGTATGAAAAATTCATCCTTATGTTGAAAAAACGTATCTGTAATAGAGGGCCAAAAAGTGGGATCAGGTTGAGTGGGGCCGTATAAATTGAAAACAGTAAATGGGATATTATTAACTAATAGTTTGACCAAAATCCACCTACCATCAGAATCAATATCTTGTGTTACCACAGAACATTTCAATTTCTTATGAGACAAAATAACAACTCCATTTTTCTTTGTGTTTGTAGGAGAAACAAAAACTGAACCAACCCAGTTACGCTTAAGTTTAAGAGCTTCAGCCTCAGACAAATGTGTTTCCTGTAATAGAACCAAATCCGGATTATAGGAGGCCAAATGTGAGAGAATTCTCTGCCTCTTTATAGGATTATTAACACCCTTTACATTCCATGTTATAACTCTGAATGAAATATATTAGCATCATATATACAACAGAATGAATCAAAATGTAAAGCAATATAAAAATTAAATTGAGCATACGAAATAACGGAGTACAAGAAAAATAGAAATAAAGCTAGAGAGTAGAAAGAAGGAGAAATGAAAGAATATAAGCGTATAGAAATTAAAATCAAAAAGAATTGAACGTACAGAAAACAAAATATGTGTTGATAGATACAATGAAACAAAAGGTGAATAGTATTGACGAAGAGAAACAAAAAGAGAAAAATGGGAGATCAATTGGAAGAGAAGGAAAGAATGTAAAATAAGAAAACAGAAAGGGGAGAAGAAGAAAGTGAGGAAAAGAGAGAATCAAGAGGAGACAGTACATATCCAAAAGGATGACTGATAAAATATACCTGAGGGGAAGAAAAATGGAAAAGATACTGGGGAGTGGTGGCACACGAGAAGATGAGACACCCGAGACCGAAGAGACCAAACCACATCAGGACAAGACAAAATACGAAGATGAATCGGACGATTTGAGAATAACAGAAAAACCCTGTAGGGAAAAGGGAAGAGAATAAGACCAACCTCATAAGTAATTGAAAAATTACACACATGAAAGACATGAGAAGATGAACACGAAATATATAACCATAAATTAGCAGTAATAGGATAACAACCACCAAATTACCACTAAATCCGATATCTTAGAAAGTTGCAAACCTAAACAAGCATACAAAGTGATAGATACTTATAAGCTGTACAGGTGAGAAAAAATCAAAACCATTACAGTTGCATTACATATCATCCCTTAGAAGCGGAGGCCGTTGTATCCATGGAACTAGTAGCTTGAGATTGGATGAAATTCCTAAGTTCCGCAGGATCTTCAAAGGACCAAGTTTTGTTTTGAAAAGTTACCTTAAAAACACACGGGTGGAAAAGACCATATCTTGCTCCTAGAGAGCGGAGTGGTGGGCGAAGAAGAAGGAATTCCTTTCTTCTGGCCGCCGTAGCATTAGAGACATCTTGAGAGAGAAAAACCCTCTGCCCAAGCCAAGAGATTTGTCGTTTGGCTCTGGCCGCTGAGAGAACTGAGAGTAAGTCCGTAAATTTCAGAAAGAGAATAATGACTCCTCTTGGCCTGACAGAAGAGGTAGACGTTGAAGGACGAGGGCCCAATCTGTGGGCTCGTTGAATACTGAGAGAGGTGGAAGGAGACATGTCCAAGAGCTTTGGCAAAAATGAGGTAAAAAAAGAGACAGGGTCATCTCCCTCCAAAACCTCAGGTAATCCGTAAATACATAGATTATTTCTCCTGTTCCGATTTTCCAAATCCTCAGTGTGTTGCTGAAGTCTCCGAACCTCCTTTTCCAAAGAGGAAAGCCTTTGTGGAAATTCTGCCTTCCATGGTAGACCACTTTTCCTCTAGAAGCTGCATTTTACTGTTCGTTTCCTCCACAAATGGGCGCAAAGCGCGAATCTCTTCCAGCAGTATTTCCATAGAAATAGAAGATGTCTCTTTGTCAGGAGAGGGAGGATCATGTTTTAATCGCTTAGTAGTTACAGGAGGAGAGGAGGATTTATTTGCTGTAAGTGTCATTGAGGAATTGCGAGCAGGAGCAGCACCAGCCATCGTCTCAAGAACAAGAGAAGGATTTAACACTGGTGAGGACGACGTATTTTTAGATGTGGTGGGTCCTTTGGGAACAAAAACAAACTTTGGAGTGCGTAATTTTCCCATATAGGAGATTCCACCCAGAAGAACTGCTAGATATAGCTTAGCAACAGTACTGGCCGAATGTCCCACAAGATATAGAAAGCAGGCCAAGCGTCAATATAGGTGAGAGTGTTGCAGATAACAAAAAAGAAAGAAATAACCGTGGCCAAACGACAATTATGCAGTGAAAAGCAACTCAGCTGAAAGGCATATAGAAATAACGCTTTAAAATTTGAGACAAAGACTGGCACCTGACGTGTTAATCAGTCTAGAGCGCTGTATACCCCCTTGAAATCAGCTGACAGGGTAGGAGAGTTAAGAAGATGAGCCTCTTAAGATGAGCAAGTTAGCCGAGGTGATGGCAACCCCATATCTTTACAAAAGATGCGTGTTTCCTATTTTGGCACTCCATATAGGCAGTTGCATCCATTTATAAAGCGCTAGAAAGTCAGTAAATGGTCTTCTGACGTGCGCGCTTAATCATTATTATCAGCATGGAATCAAAATGGCGGACGCGCTGAGGAGAATCTTTCGGCGGCAAAAAGGCAGAGAAAGCGCGACGCGCTTTCGTTGAAAAACCGCTCACCAAACTCCTGCCATGTTCCGGTTGCAGCAGATGGTCATTCCGACATCTGTGAGTGCGAAACAACGCACCAGCAAGTCACGGAAGGTCCCGATGTTGCGGAGCTCCTCCGTCAGGCGGCCATCTTGACCGGCGCCGAAAGCACGCCCCCAAGAGTTGTTTTTTTTAACCAAAATAATATTCAAACAGGAGTTAAACCACCAGGCCTACCACCCAAGCTTTGGTTAGTTTATTCTTACCAAAGCTAGAAATTTTATATTTGGTGTATGAAATGGCAAGGGGATTTCTATTGGATCTAAAACAGAACTAACCTGTTTTATATCTGGCAAATTCCAATATAATAATCTAGGGACTCATCATTTTAGCAAGTCATTTTGCTGCGCTGTCCAACGCCAATTTACTAAAGGGCAGGAATGCACTGTATTTACAAGGTACATTGCATTCCTGTCCTTTCTACTGGCGCACAATTGGCAGCCAATCACCAATGCAGGCACCCTTACACCACGGTGCAGGGTGTCTATGTTGGCTTTTGTCGCTTTTTGTGGCTTCGTAAATATGTTGGTCTAATTTGTGCCTTCGAGCGTCACAAAAGTGAAGCTCCAGGGGCGCAAATATGGTGCAAGGGGCTTGCAAATAAGGCCCATTTAATTTTATTTTTCTCTTAGGACTGGGAGCAGTTTGGTTTTGTGGGCAGCCAATCAGAATCAATGTGGGTAGCCCACACCTCTCTGGACTGCCATTTTACAATCCAAGGAAGGGATGGGCAGTCCAAATTGGCTGTCTTCCCTATATATAAATCTCTTCATGTCCCTGGATCATCGGCACAACACATTTTTTTTAAACAGCAAGTTAGCTCAGTAAGCAAAAAATAGTTAGTGGCTTTTACCACTTTGGCTTTTCGACAAAATATTTCACCCACAGGTATATGTATTTTGAAGATTCATTTTATTATCCAGTATTCATTTGCTGGAAACACTTAACGTAAGAGTTATGCTGTACTTTAACTCTACTGGGTAACCATTCCAAATCTAAATGTTTTATTTTCGGTTCAGGGCAAACTTTTAATTTCACCTTGCAAACATTGCACACTTTACTGGGTGAAATAGACTGTGGGACATCTAAGATGCGTTTAAATGATTGCAAGGCATGCACCAGTTACAACATAATAAATAGAATACACATTTTCACGTTGACAGGTTGCAACTTGCAGTTTGCTAATTGCTGTTTTGCCTAAATCTCCACTTACAGCTCAACATAAGTGTAAAGTGTTGCATAGGGCAAAGTTCTAATAAACTTTGTCTGCTATCATTTGCTGGCACATGTGCAATGTGCTTCGTAGTGCTTTTATGACCCATTGTATGACAGTTTCCCAAACTACCTCTACTAACACATAAATAAAAAGACATTGTCATTTACAATGCCAATAGCTCAAACTCTTGCCAATGCGAGATCTATTGCATTGCAAATGCTTGTTTCTTAGGTAATCTCCTGCGGGTCTGTTTTTCAAGGTCCATGTGACCACGTTAACCCTATTGCTGTCTCTGACTTTTTTGGGTTGAGGATGCATACACTACAGACACTGTGTGATGGGATGTGTTAAACACAGTACATGTCAGAGGTAATGACCCTGCTGCAAGTTCATTTAAATATAATTCAAAGAATATATCCTTCCACACATTTGCATGTTTCAAATTCTGTACCTGACCCACTGTACTTTCTCAGGGTCAACCAGACCTTCCTGCCACTGAAGTATCAGCAGTAACCATATGCCTGATTAACAAAGATAGGAGTATGATCAGGTGTGACTTCCTCATATAGTGCTCCTGGCTTAAACATGAACCTCTGGAGTATGGTAGGGATTACTTCTGGCGTACTCCTGTCTTACTATCGAAATTCAGAAGTACTATAAGTCGAAGCAAAGTGTTTGTGAATCAGGCCATATTTGATTAAGTTTCTTGCTGAGACAACAGAAGCATAAACAGATTCCTGCAACAATTAATGCACACTGCCTTTGCCCATTAATCCTGCTGGGTGAAGGCTTAATATAAGGCACATTTTTTGGGACCTTTGGTCAAATGACAAAACTACCACCCCTGTCTTAAATGTATGTCTTATTTCCCTGCATTTTCTCAGCTTCATCAGATTCTTTGTTGACATAACCAAAGTTTAAACCCGTATTCTCAATGCAGTCTCTCTAATGGACTATAACGTGATTTTTGTACCTGTGTATCTCTACTGGCTTCATCCAAAACTGCATTTTTGTTTTTTTGCTGCCGAATCACACTGGTTGCTCACATGTATGGAATTACATTTTGCAAAATGTTTGTTTTGTTTGGTGGGTTTATATGGTGACAATGTATAATTGTTATTTAGTAATCCTATACATCACTTTCTGCTCTTCAAGTAGCAGGTAAGAACATATTTTTATTACTTACTCTCTTTCTTTATACATTGTTGCATTGGTGGTTGACTTGAGTGGCCCATTGCCTTTGCCCTGTGAAATCATCCGGCAACTCTGTCTGCCTCTGAGTCATAAGCTGATTATGATGGGGACCCTAAGGTTACTCTTAGAAAACAGGATTTACGAGAGCCAGTGATTCCTAAGATCCACTCGTTTTCTCTACTCAAGACGTTGCCTGCTTGGAGCAAATGAAATGTCCAGAAGAAACGAGGTCCGTAATAAATCCATGGACCTTGTCATTTTGATGGCACCAGTAGCACGTTTTTCTAATTTCAAAGGGCAAATCGTAATGAGTCTCTTAACTTGGCCATTTCAAAATACAATTTTCATATGTTTGGTTTGAATTGACATTTTTGTTTTTCTTGGATTATTGCTTCCAAGTAGGCCTCTTTGGTGGTCATTATCACTGGGAGTATTATTTGTGCAAACATTAGCACAGATAGCAATTGTACTTAATGTTTGTATTTTTATTACGAAATAGTTCACTACTGCAAGTGAAATTGAGACATAAGGTGAAGAAATGGGCTTTGCGCCAAGGTTTCACGAGTTTTAGCCTAATTTTATTGATTTGCACCATCAGTAAACAATGTGCTGTAACGGGAATAACCATGAAACATGTGGCCAGGGATGTCCAAGAACTTTACATGTCAGTACCATCACCACAATGAACTGCAAAACCCAATGCACTTCGGAGGACAGGTGATAATGTGCCAGCAGTGCTTCCACCTCTGTAAATGTTGGAGTTTGGGCTCTGAAAACTGAAGGTGAAGAGACAGTAGGTTTCCAATATAGAGTGAAGGTAAAAGGGAGCAGTGGGCCTGTGTGTGGCAGGGGTTGGAGGAAGTGGGGTGGGGAGGTTGTCCGAGGGCAGCTCAGAGAAATATATTTGTATCTAATATGGGTACTGCTTCACCCAGCAATTAAACGCAGTGCTTAATTTGTAAAACAATAAGTGCCAGGGCCCTAATCAGTGGGCAACTGCAGCTTGCAACACTTATTGCCCCTGCCGGCACTGCCAGTGGCAATCCTAGTAGAACTTACTAACCATTTCACACCTACAAGTATGGAAATTCAGACTATTCCATGTCCCCAATGCTATAAGAATGGCTTGGGCAGGAGGTATTAGTCATTTTTAGTGTATATTGAGTGAATAAACAACTGTTGTTGTCGTCATCTCTAAATTAGCTATAGAGCTCCACAATGTGGCAGACTGTCATAAATCCCAGTGTTTACAATTAAGTCCCAGTGCCGAGCACTGGAAACCACAGGCTCAAATTAAGCACTGATTAAACAGGTTGAAGACGGAATAGAATCTATATACTTTTTGACTATTGCAGTCATATTTTGTTCGATTTTTTAAACAACAAAAATATTCAAGCAGCGGGGGCATGGCTAGCAGCCAAAGCAAATGGCCGCTGCCTAAGGAGGCTCCGTTGCCCAACCAACTCCCCAACGATCCGGCCAGTAATCTGTTGGCAGAAGTAACCCCAAAAGCAATGGACTGGGGGTCGGAAGCAGCAAGGAAGCCTACGCGCCTGATGTGACTCCAGCCGAGCGCACCCTGGCGAACCAGCACCGAGGAGAAGGAGTGCGGCCTCTAATTAAAACTGAAGCCGGGGACTGAAGTTGGCTCAGACCCGACCGCACCGAGAGCACTGACACCTGGCTGAACACAGCGGGACATACCGCACTGGTGACGGAGCAGGCACAACAAAACCTGCAACAGTGAGCACTCGCTCTGATGTAAAATAGAAGAGCTTGAAACAGGGGCCGACGTAACGCCGGACTACAGAAACGATCGAGAAACAGGGCAATCGTCACCACAGAAGGAGTCTGCCGTCTAGTTGGCGACCGGCACTGGCTACCCTCCTGCAGCGCACCCGGGACTAGGAGGCAGGATTGGGCGGGCCCCAGCGACAGACACCTACCAATCACTGCTCACTGCAGAGGGAAGATTAATGTGATGCAGCGGGGAAAATTAGGAGCGGCCGGGTGAAGTACGACCTTTCCAGACACGGTGAGCACCAGGCGAGCGCTCAGGGACACCCGAGATCGGCGCCGCTCCACATAACGTAACCCTGCAGCCCGGCTCAACCTTCTGGGCCCCCCCTGGGAATCGTTGGTCGTTTTCCCCCCTCCTTGCCAGCAAGGGGAAACGCGCATCGTGTGTGGACAGCATCTAATCACTGAGAAAGCCCCACAACACGACACCCAAGAGGTAGCTGCAGCATCAGGAGCATGCGCAGCTACTACCAGTGAGCCATCAACACTGGAGCCCCTACAAAGGAAAACAAGATAAGCTCACTGCAACATAAGGCCTAACACCGGTCCCACACATAGAGCCCAACATAAGTCCTACAGCACTACAAGGCGACTACAGAGGCAGGCGCAGTGAGGGGAAGCCCCCCCCATCAGCGTCAACAAATAAGTACTACGATAGGTCTGGGGTGAAAAACCCGAAAGGCCACGTGCGCCTACGCGACACACAGGCAGGCAGCGGTGAGTACTGCCCCAGTCCCATTTACTCCAAGTTGAATTGGCTGGGCCCACTCACGATGGGGGGCAGAGGTCAGCACGGCACGCACCAAACAAAACTCGACAAGTACGCATGCACCAAGGCACAACCAGAACTCACAGATCATGATCATACTCAAGCAGAGCGGAGCCCTACAACAGCGGAAGGACCAGAAATCACATTACAGGACATTATGACAACTCTAAATAACGTACATACCTCCCTGGACTCCCGCATTGGTTCAATCTCGGTGGAACTCTCCCTGATCAGGGCTGACTTTCATAAAATGTCCACTAGAGTGACAGAGGTTGAGGCAACTACGACAACCCTCACTAATGATACTGCCGCTCTCAAAAAACAAGTACGCCAACTGGAGGCAGATAG
The DNA here is from genome assembly GCA_963921515.1 of Calotriton arnoldi. Classification (NCBI taxonomy): domain Eukaryota; kingdom Metazoa; phylum Chordata; class Amphibia; order Caudata; family Salamandridae; genus Calotriton; species Calotriton arnoldi. The sequence goes on along the minus strand of CAWUFW010018115.1, from coordinate 113,898 downwards.
TAAGATACTGACAGCCAAACTCGACGACCAAGAAGGACGCTCGAGATGTAACAACATCAGAATTATAGGAGTACCGGATCAAACAGGGGGAACAGCACTTGACCTGCTAGTTGAAGACATTATAAAGAATCAACTACAGCCACGAGGTCTCTCCAACTATTTTTCCATAGAAAGGGCCCACCGAGTCCCAGGAGGAAAACACAGACCAGGGGCCCCATCAAGACCCATTCTTCCTCGTATCTTCAATTTCCGTGATCGCGACGTGATTCTCCAGACGGCGCACGTCGGCCCTCCGATACGTCTCGAACACAGCACTATAACGATCTTTCCGGACTATACGGCGGCAGTAACAAAGCAACGTTGCAGTTTCTTAGAGGTAAAAAAGGAGCTCCAAAACCGTGAACTCAAATATTCAATGTTATTCCCGGCTAAGCTGAGAGTGGAGGCCGAAGGCAAAGCATGGTTCTTCACGATGCCGCAAGAAGCTTGGGAATGGTTGGAGGGATGGCTCCGGACCGCTGGCCCTGGACGTGCGGATAGAAACCACACACACCGCTCGCAGGAAAGGGCGTCAAAAGAATCTGCAGAGACAAGAGCACTGGGAAGGTTATGACAAATGAGTGGAGGAGAGTGAGAAGTTCCGCATCGGCACTTACTCATGGTGATGCCCCAAACGTGCAGAGACTACTACGTAGCGGGAAGGACGAGATGCATACAGTTCAGCCAAGATGCAATGACTCCTTTCATTGCAGCCTGAGTGACATTGAGACAAATGCCTCCCTCAAGATGATAGCGGGAGAGCGGACCACCTATTGAACAATGAACAGCGCACGCCTGTTTTGGTTTATCCATTGTGTAAAATTTAACAGTGTAAATCAGAAAACATGGAAATGCCAACAAGGTAAACCACGGACATAGGGGGTGATGGAAGGGTTACCGGAGAAATCTCCCCCCCATCAAGGTACCAGGGAAGGGAATGAAGCACTCTGCGAAGTTGGGGAGGCGGGCAGTTTTGGGTCCGTTCTGCAGGGAGGCAGGGAGGAGGGTGGGTAAGGGGATAAGGTTATCTAGTACGTATTTCTTTTATATAGCATGTTCGCAACAGTTTACGGTTCCGTCTCAACCCTTGCATGGCACGATTCTCACATATTCTCCTACAGACCTACACGTCACGACTATGAGATATGACAGAGACAACAGCACTACCTAACAGCGTGACCACCACACCAACGACTTCCCCCACAGCTGGCTCCCCCTTCACACTCCTTACATGGAATGTTAACGGATTGTGTGACAAAATAAAGAGAGGGTTATTCCTGCAATATATTAAATGTCACGCCCCGGCAGTAGCCCTGATTCAAGAAACACACTTGGTAGGTTCGTCCTGTAAGGCCCTAGATAGATGGGGTTATCGGATGGTTGTACACTCCGAGTTTACCTCGGGTTCACGAGGGGCAGGCATTCTAGTTCGTAAACAGTTTCCACTGATTATTAACCAGACGTGGACAGATGAACAGGGACAGTTCGCAGCCATCTCCTGCCAGTGGGAGGGGTGAGTATATAATATAGTTTCAGTGTACATCCCACCAGCACTTCACACAGTGGCGCTCCCAGCTCTTGGTGAACTTCTACTCACACTGCCAGAAGGGGAACTCCTTATAGGCGGAGATTTTAATGCCACCATTGACGATACGCTCGATCGCAAACCCCCTAGAGATCAGCGTAACACAAACTCCAGATTAGTAGAGTTCCTCGAGGCTTTCGGCCTCATAGATAACTGGCGTTTCCACTTTCCTTTAGAACAACAGTACACTTTCCACTCTGGGGCGCACAACAGCCTCTCTAGGATAGACTATATACTCACACTGGCAGATAGTCTGGGGAAGATAGCAGAAGCAACTCACCTACCTAGAGACATTTCTGACCATTCCCCTGTCATGATTAAATACACACAACACGCTGCTGCCCAGCGACGACTTTTCCCAATATATCCCGGATTTCTCAAAAACCCCAAGATTCTGAAAGGCATAATTAATGCGGCACAACAATATTTCAAAGAAAACGAGCACTCGGTCACCTCCCCGATAACTCTCTGGGAAGCTTATAAAGCAGTGCTTCGAGGCCAGGCCATTTCCTTAATTTCGGGCCATAAAAAAGAAAAAAGAGAGCAAATAGACGCTCTAGAACAAGAAGTGGGCCAAGCCGAAAGGTCCCACGCCCTAAATCCTACTGCAGCTATGGCCCATGATCTCAACTTGAAAAAGCAGGGATATAGAGAATACATGTGGGAAGACGCAAAGGCCAGGGTCATAGCCACACAACACAAAATATATGAAGTAGGGGATAAAGCGGGAAAACTTCTGGCCTGGCTGGATAAGCGAGAACGGGCTAGCCGATGGGTGGCCCAACTACATACACAAGATGGGGCAACCATAACCGACCCACAGGAAATAGGGAATGCACTAGCAAAACACTACAGAACTGTCTACACACCGACTTCTTCCGCAACGATCGAAGAGGCACAAGCCTTTCTTAAAGACATTAAAATGCCCACATTATCATCAGAAGACGCTCTTACACTTGAGGCAGACCTCACAGCAGACGAACTACTGTTAGCCATAAATGCAATACAATCAGGGAAGGCGTTGGGTCCTAATGGCATCCCCATAGAACTCTACAAAAAAACAGCAAATACTATTACGCCGCATCTAGTAAACATGTATGTAACCAGCCTGGAAACAGGAGAACTCCCCAGAGACCAATGCATGGCGACAATAGTAGCCATTCACAAGCCTGGGAAGCCCGCCCAAGACTGTACATCCTACCGGCCCATATCTCTGCTTAATGCAGAGGCCAAAATATTAGCTAAAACACTAGCGGCCCGATTGACACCCTATCTTACTAAAATAATACATCCGGATCAATCTGGCTTCATGCCGGGAAGGAACACTGCCCTCAATTTGAGAAGACTGAATAGTGTCATGGCTCGTATACCCACAATACAGGAAGCAGCTGTCATTTTATCCTTAGACGCGAGGATGGCCTTTGATATGGTGGAATGGCCCTTCCTCTTTGCCGCTCTCAAACATCTGGGATTTGGCCCCAAATTCTGTGAATGGGTCCAGCTGCTATATGGAAACCCCCTAGCTCATGTAGCGGTGAACGGCCATATCTCTCCCGATTTTCCCCTGGGGCGCGGCACACGTCAAGGCTGCCCTCTATCACCGCACTTATTCGCTCTAGTATTAGAGCCGTTAGCAGCATGGATCCGAAGAGACCCGGTTATCCTCGGACTCCACTGGGCGGAGGGATGGGAAGACCGTATATCTTTATATGCGGACGATGTACTATTGTATATGGCATCCCCCAGACGCTCAATGAACCGGCTCCTGGACATCTGTGCAGTATATGGCAAACTCTCCGGTTATACCATCAACTGGACTAAGTCAATTCTATATATCCTGCACGGCCCACCACCACAACTCCCAAAGGGATGTAATTTGCAAATAGCAGAAGGGTGCTTTAAATATTTAGGAATCTATATCACGCCACTACCTGAGGTATTCATGGAAAAAAAACTCCATCCACCACTGAAAAGACTCCGACAGGACGCAAGGCACTGGAAATCTCTGCCGTTGACACTGCTCGGAAGAGCCTCCCTCTTTAAGATGTTGGCGCTTCCCAATGTTTTATTGTCTACCCAGCGCATATTTTGTAACTTGTAATTTCATCTTGCAAATGTTTCACACTTTAGTGATGAAAGAGGCTTTGTGACATCTATGCTATATTTAAATGAGTGTGAGGCTTGCACTGGTTCCAAAATAATAAACACAACACACATTGTTCACGTTGGCAGGTTGCAACTCGCCGCGAGACTAATTGCTGTTTTGCCTGAATCTTCACTCACAGCTTAACACATACTTAAGATGTTGCCTGGGACAAAACCCTTACAAGCTCTGCCTGCTCTCATTTGCTGGCAGATGTGCAATGTGTTTCTCATTGCTTTTAAGACTCATCCTATAACAGCTCTTACTTATTTTCCCCAACAAATTCCTGCCAACTGTCCTCCCAGGCATCCTCTCTTCTGACCTTTTTACTTAGGAAATCTCCTGCGGTCTGTTTTGCAAGGTCCATGTCACCAAGATAATACAATTACTATCTCTGAATATTTTTTGCCTGGTGATTTATACACAGCACACACTGTGTAGTGGGATGTGTTAAACATAGCACTGCACTATTAGCTTCAACAAACGGATACATTTTAGTTAATGTTGAGTGGCAATGTTTCTTCTGCCTGAATGTATAAATCATTTACATTCTTGCTAAATTAGTTCATGATACCTCACTTAAAACAGGTCAGTTGTAATGATCCTTATGAAAGCTCATTTAAGTTTCATTCAAAGACTATTCCTGACTTACTACCGAAATTCTGGAATACTACAAACGTACTTCACAACAAAATGTTTGTGAATCGGGTCATATGTGTAATTACTTCCTGAGAAAACATTGCGTACACAAATTCCAAAGACAATTAATGTACCCAGTCCTTGAACTTTAATACAGCTTTGTTAGAAATGGGGTCTCCAGTTAGCAGAGGTATGCACCCTGTCTAAGTAGAGACCACAAGTCTAGTCAGGGTAAATCAGATACACTCCCTAAATTAACCTGTGCTCACCCTCTGATAGCTTGGCACATAGCAGGCAGGCTTAACTTAACAGGCAATGTGTAAAGTATTTGTGCAACACTTATTACAGTAAAACAGTGAAACAAAACTACAATAAAATATTCCACACCATTTAGAAAAATAGAACTTAATTTACTGAACAAAACAAGACCAAAATCTAATAAATAGAACCGGATTCATGAATTTTTAAAGATTATCTTGAAAACCAGTGCTGAAAAGTCAATAGCGCTTAGGGGTTACTTGAAGTCAAGGTTTACCAGGTCAAATCTGATTAGTCAAGCCAACCGCAATGGAGGGAGGGTTGGATACAGAAGTCACACAGGCCCGCTGAAACAATACCTTCTCAGAGAACAACCTTTGACTTCAAGGAGAGGCTGCTGAGGCACAAAGGAGGTGATGCGTCGGCACCGAACCACGCAATCGGGTCCCTTCGTGGTCGTCGAGCTTCGGTAATCCATCGTCGTCGAACCGTGCTGGAGGTTTCATGTCATCGTCGAGCCTCAGCCATGAAGGTACTGTTTCGACGTCTATGACAAATGTGTTGGTTCCGATCTGCACAAAGGGGCCTATTACGATGGCGGTCGGATGTCCACTGTCGGGCCAGCGGTGGTGCCCGCCGGACCGGTGGTGGACATCCGCCCACGATCACAACCAAGAAAACCGCCGGTCAAATTAGGATGGCGGTGGTGACCGCGGCGGTGGGAAATTCCGACCGCTGCTTTTCCACCGGTTGCCATCCGCACTCCTGCCTGGCGGACAGAGCAGGACCGGGATAATGGTGGCGGTGCAGAGCAGGCTCCGCCGGCAGTAGCCAGCCTTTACTCAGCGGGCAAACCGCCATGGAAAGGCATGCAGAGATTGTCTTCCGGGGGCCCGTTGCAGGCCCCCAATGTGTTGGGGGGGTGTGGGTGCACTGGAGGGGTACCCATGGTCCCCCCCTACATTTCCCTGTACCAGGTGGCAGGCACTGTGCAGTGCCTGCCACGCAGTGCAGGGAAATGCAGGACATGCTCCTTTCGGCATCGCGGCGCAATGTTAAGGCACGCGATCAGACCGCCACGGTTGGATTTCGACCGTGGGTCATCGTAATTCGACCAGCGGTGATGTCGCGGTCCATGCGGGCGGTCTTTTCCCGCTACCATGGCGGTCGGGGAGGTTTTCCGACCGCCATCGTAATAGGCCCCAAAGTCAGGATTACGTGGATTTTTCAGCAGAACAGCACAGAAGCCCACTTCTGAGGCCCTGACAGGAGGGGGCACCATAGGCAAGGATAGGACTCACAGATGGCAGAGTCCAGGGACTGGATGGAGAGTTGCAGGCAGTCTTTGATATCTCTTAGACTTCAGAGCAGGAGGCAATCAGTTGAGCCTTTTGAGTCACTCTGGGTTCAAGTGGTGAAAGTCCAGTCATTGTCATCCAGGCAGAGAGAGCAGCAGACAGGGCAGCACAGCAGAAAAGCAGTTCCTTCAGGGCAGCAGTCCCACAAAGTAGCAGTCCTTCAGCGGCAGAGCAGTACTTTTTCCTGGTCCAGAAGTGTACTAAATTGGTAGTGTCTGAGGTGCAGTATTTATAATTTGGTGGTGTCAGAACACCAATCTATTCCACAGGAGTCGAAGATGGTCCCAATTCCCCTCCACCAGTGCCCTCACCAGAGATAACTTCTTGGTAAGCACAACAGCAGGGGGGAAAGGGGAAGTGGCAGAAAAGAGAGACTGCCTCTGTATGAAGACACCCGAGAACTTCTAGCGTCTCCGCTACTCTGGTCAGGACTGATTGCTCAGCATCTGTATCAGGAAAGAGAATATTATATACACACAGTCTAACTCCTTAATTTCTAAATTTATATTCAACAAATCTTATTTCTCTAATCACCCCAACTACTCGAGGCGTTAGCTTCTCTCAATTTACTCTATGTATCTTGCTTTCTTGCTTTCCTTTCGGTAGCATATGTTCTAAACACTTGTCTATCTCTGCTTGTGTCCAAATAGAGCTTCACTCTTCATGAGGGTTTATTTTCACTGAATGTCTTTTAAGCCCTCTCAGTTCAAAATACTAACGGTGACTGACTTACTGGATACATCCGTTTCCTTTAATATATCCTTAATCTTCAAGCTGATACTCCCTCGAAGTTCTGCAGACTGCGGAGTTTTTCTTTTATTTGAAAGCGACACAAAAAATGAATTATCAGAAGCCTAACTAACTAAATCTTTTAGCGTGCGCTAGCTAATTACACTGCCTATTATAACGTTCAATACGTAAGGCACAATGGAAAAATTCAAATTATTATTCTTGGAACCTTCCGAGAATCAAACGAGAAAAAGGCTGTAGCACAATCTAAACCCAAAAATAAATGCTCTTCCGCTAATTCAGAGTTCAGAATGAAGATTCTTTTTTCCTGGATTGCGGAACTTGAAACTGGTATTTGCAGAATTTTCTTCTCCTCAGGAATTGCGGAACTGCAACGAGACGTTGAGAGCGTCTCGAGTCACAGTTGAAGTGTGAAGTTCGTTAGTTCAGCGAGCGCGCTTCAGAATCAGGTCCCCTGCGCGAGGAAGAAACACTAGAGCGCTGACCTGAATCTTGTAGATGACTGGCTCTTGAACTCTTAGGCATCACAGGCTCCATTTGCAAAAGTTTGAGAAAGGTTTTTAAAATGTTCATGTGAATTAGATGCGTTCTTCTCCAGCGTGGATATTTTGCCATTTTCTTTAAATACGCCTTTGCCTTCTTCTTTTCGTTACCTACACTAACACTTGCTATAGTGGTCCTGACAGTACCTCCCTCCAAAGGGTGGCCCTCCCATTTTCGGCTTCTTTGGGTACATTTTGTGAAATTTTTTGATCAATCTAGGAGCATGAACGTGAGCGGACGGCTCCCAGGATCTCTCTTCAGGTCCAAAATCCTTCCACTAAACCAAATAAAACAATTTTCCTCTAGACACTTTAGAATCTAAAATATTGCTAATTTCAAATTCTTCTTCTGACTCTACCCTGACAGGCTGAGGTGACTTCTTTAATCTAACACTTGGGGGGCTTTTCTTTAATAATGATACATAACATAACATAACATGTGTATTTGTAAAGCGCACGTTCACCCCAGCAACGGGGCATCTTGGCGCTGGAACACCAGATGAATCTTGATCTGTTTTGGAAGCAACAGTTTCACCACTACTGGACTGATTATTTTCTTTACTTTAAAAGGGCCAATAAAACGAGGTTGGAATTTTTTATTTCCCTTTAGTCTGAGATTCCGAGTGGACAACCAGACCTGGTCTCCCACTAAGAATTCCGACCCTACTCTTCTTTTTTTGTCTGCGTGTTTTTTGTGGGAAACCTTTGCCTTTTGTAAGTTCTCCTGGGCCTTCTTGTAAGACTTTTGGAGCTCTTCTACTAAGTCCCTTACTGCTGGAACTGTATCATCTTTCTTACCTATCAGAACACTGGGGTGCCTTCCTGAATTTAAGTAGAAAGGGGTAAAACCAGTAGAATTATGTACTGCATTATTGTAGGCAAACTCTGCTGTCCAAAGTAAATCGGACCAATTACCTTCCTGCTCCAATAAATACAACCTCAAATACTGCTCCAATTCCTGATTCACACGTTCTGTCTGACCATCAGTATCCGGGTGGTAACTGGTGGAGAATCGTGTGTCAATTCCCAGACCTTGCATAAACTTTCTCCAAAATTTAGAAACAAACTGTGACTCTCTATCTGAGATGACTATCTGTGGAACTCCATGTGCCTTAACTATATGTTGATTAAATAGCTGGACCATTTGAGAGGCTGTAGGAACACTTTTAAGAGGGACAAAATGACTCATTTTAGAGAATGTATCCACCAAAACCAAGATGGTGTTGTATCCTAAACTATAAGGGAGATCCACTATTAAATCCATAGACACAGTGTGCCAAGGGTGTGGAGCAGTGGGTAATGGCTGCAACAACCCTTGTGGCGCCTGTCTGCTAGGCTTTCCTTTAATGCATGTCTCACAGGTTAGCACGTACTGTCTTACTCGGGTTGCCATGTTGGGCCACCAAAAATGCCGCTTGATTAGATTTAAGGTCTTTTTAATGCCTTTATGACCCGCTAATTGATGATCATGACAGCCTTGTAAAGCCTGCTCTTGAAGATCTTCAGTAGGTAAATACAATGCATTATCATGGTAAGGGAGTCCATTCTTAATCCTTCTCCTTGAATCTTCTTTTTTCCAGTTTTCTAAATCTTCGGTTGAGCAGGTCTCTACTATTTTACTAGTGAACTCTTCAAAGTGAATTGTTCCCACTATTTTATTTGAGAGAATGATGGGCTCAATTTGAAGTGGTCTCTGCTCTACAGGCATATCCATTCTAGATAAGGCATCTGCCTTCCCATTCTTAACACCTGGTATTCGTAGAGTCCATACTTGGTCCGAAAGGCAGTTTTCTACTCGTCGCCTTCGGCGACTCTGACCAGGTGATACGCACCTCTTAAATCAAGCTTGGTAAATACCTTCGCCCCCTTTACTTGATCGAGTAATTGAGAAATTAGTGGCAAGGGGTACCGATTCTTGACCGTGATCTGATTTAGTGCTCTGTAGTCAATACAAGTGCGAAGACTCCCGTCATTCTTAGGAATGAAAAACAGTGGCGAAGAGACAGGAGATTGGGAGGGACGGATAAAACCATTCTTTAGATATTCATCCAAATACGTTTTGAGATGCAAATTTTCTGCTTCCGTGAGGGCATAAATGCGACTGCAAGGAAGATTCGCCCCTGGCTCCAATTCTATCTTACAGTCGTATTCACGATGTGGCAGAAGTTTCTCTGCGTTCATTTTATCAAAGACCTCAGCCAGGCCTTGATATTCATCTGGGATTTCTTTTAAGTCCATAACACAAATAGTGTTCGCTAGTTGAGCCAACTCTGTAGCCGGCGAGCCTTCAGATTTGACTCTCTCACCACAAAAACAATTTTTTAGGCAAAATTCAGATGTCATCTCCACTGTGCGTTTCTCCCAATTTATCGTTGGGTTATGCTCGGTTAACCAAGGCAACCCTAAAATTAATTGGAATTGAGGTGCATCGATGAGATTGAATCTTAGAAACTCACGATGACACTGCAACCCAATCAACTCCAAAGTTTCTGTTTCTTCTGTGATGGGGCCTGATGTAAGATTAGATCCATCAACAGCTCTGACCACTTCTAAATGCTTCTTCTTCATTGCATGAATTCCAACCACTTTTGCATATTTTAAATCAAAGAAATTTCCTGTGGCTCCCGAGTCTATCAGCACAGACACGTTCTTGATTTCAGAAGAACCAAATTTTACGGTAAAAGATACTGTTAAATGCGCAGCGGCAGATTGTAGAGTATTGACGATGAGTTGAGTTTCTGGAGTTGACTCATTCTCTCTTTCTTTTCCCACCAGGGCAACTCCTTCTACTGGTGGGATCTGTCTTTTAACCACAAACCAGATTTTGGTTTCTTGGTGCAATCCTTTAAAAAATGACCAGAGGCTCCACAATACATGCACAGATTTTTTTACTTCCTTTTTTTACGCTCTTCTTTAGTGAGGGGTCCTCTGATTGAGCCAATCTGCATCGGTTCTTCACCTGATGTGGACTCAGGCCTGCTTACTTCTGACTTGACTCTGTCAAATTGAGGGACAAAGGTACGGAATTCTTTCTTCTTTTCCGACCTTCTTTCAAAAAGGCGATGTTCTATCTGTAAGACTAAATCTATGAGTTCCGAAACTTCTTGTGGTCTCCTGGGAATCTGTGCCAATGCATCCTTTAACTCATCCTTTAGCCCACAGTAGAATATTGCCGATCTTTTACATTCGGGCCAACCCGTTTCCACTATTAATTTGTTAAATTGGGCAATATATGCGACAAGATCTCTACTTCCCTGCTTGAGGTCCAACAACTCATTGTCGATGGCTTGGTTTGCAGATCTTCGGTCAAAAATTCTTAGGAACTCTTTTTTGAAAAGTTCAAAGTCGTATAGAACTGGGTCATTCCGTGTGATCAAAGGCATAGACCATGCGGCAGCATCGCCTCCCAAATAAGACAGCACAAAGGCAACCTTAACTTGATCTTCTGCAAATACCACGGACCTACAAAGAAAATGTAAAGAGCACTGTGTAAGAAATACTTGTGCCTTGTGAGGGTCCCCACTATATCTTTCTGGGTTAGCTAATGGAACAATCGGGGAAACTGAGTGGATTACTTGGGTTGCAACTTCTGCAACTGCACTGCGGCTAGAATCGTGTCCAGGCAAAGGGGAGGACCCAGCTACTATTTCCTCCATTCTTTTTCTAATTAAATGTGTCTCTTGTTGGGATATTTTTATCTCCTCTCTTAAGGATTTATTTTCTTCAGCCGTTTGAGTTAACTGAAGTGGTAAACTCTCTAAGATACTCGCTAAAGCCTTCATGTCTATCCCTTCAGCCATCCTGACTCAGGTGGAATTCTCTTGGCACTTCAATCTGTCAGAACACCAATCTATTCCACAGGAGTCGAAGATGGTCCCAATGCCCCTCCACCAGTGCCCTCACCAGAGATAACTTCTTGGTAAGCACAACAGCAGGGGGGAAAAGGGAAGTGGAAGAAAAGAGAGACTGCCTCTGTATGAAGACACCCGAGAACTTCTGGCATCTCCGCTACTCTGGTCAGGACTGATTGCTCAGCATCTGTATCAGGAAAGAGAATATTATATACACACAGTCTAACTCCTTAATTTCTAAATTTATATTCAACAAATCTTATTTCTCTAATTACCCCAACTACTCGAGGCGTTAGCTTCTCTCAATTTACTCTATGTATCTTGCTTTCTTGCTTATCTTTCGGTAACATATGTTCTAAACACCTATCTATCTCTGCTTGTGTCCAAATAGAGCTTCACTCTTCATGAGGGTTTATTTTCACTGAATGTCTTTTAAGCCCTCTCAGTTCAAAATACTAACGGTGACTGACTTACTGGATACATCCGTTTCCTTTAATATATCCAAAACTATACCTTAATCTTCAAGCTGATACTCCCTCGAAGTTCTGCAGACTGCGGAGTTTTTCTTTTATTTGAAAGCGACACGAAAAATGAATTGTCAGAAGCCTAACTAACTAAATCTTTTAGCGCGCGCTAGCTAATTACACTGCCTATTATAACGTTCAATACGTAAGGCACAATGGAAAAATTCAAATTATTATTCTCGGAACCTTCCGAGAATCAAACGAGAAAAAGGCTGTAGCGCAATCTAAACCAAAAATAAATGCTCTTCAGCTAATTCAGAGTTCAGAATGAAGATTCTTTTTTCCTGGAATGCGGAACTTGAAACTGGTATTTTCAGAATTTTCTCCGCCTCAGGAATTGCAGAACTGCAAAGAGATGTTGAGAGCGTCTCGAGTCACAGTTGAAGTGCAAAGTTCGTTAGTTCAGCGAGCGCACTTCAGAATCAGGTCCCCTGCGCGAGGAAGAAACACTAGAGCGCTGACCTGAATCTTGTAGATGACTGGCTCTTGAACTCTTAGGCATCACAGGCTCCAGGTGCAAAAGTTTGAGAAAGGTTTTTAAAATGTTCATGTGAATTAGATGCGTTCTTCTCCAGCGTGGATATTTTGCCATTTTCTTTAAATACGCCTTTGCCTTCTTCTTTTCGTTACCTACACTAACACTTGCTATAGTGGTCCTGACAGGTGGCCTGGTTCTGGAAGGTGGGAGAGGCTTCTGGATGGCTCCTTTGAGGAACACACAGGTTCTCCCTTTCCTGCCCAGGCTCCAGACACACTACAGGGGGGTATGCAGCTCTTTGTGTGGGGCCTAAATCCATCATTTTATTGCTGCCCATGCCATTCCAGTTTAGACCCAGCCATATGCAAATCAGTCTTGTTCCTGTTCCCCATGGGAACAGTCCAGCCCAAACTGCCAAGCCAGGTCCTCCCTGGACTGGAAGCAAGCATCCTAGGACCGGTTTTGGGGTATCACCCCTCATCAGTCAGGCTAGCTTGACTCCAGTAGCACGGAGAGCTTGGGATCCACTTCTAGGCATACCCTGGACTGGAAAGAAGCGTCATAGGACCGGTTTCGGGGTTTCACCCTTCATCAGCCAAGCTAGCTTGACTCCAGTGGAATGGAGAGCACGGGACCCATGTCTGGGCATACCCATCCCACTCAGGGTGACAAATGCACAAAAAAACAATTGATGGACAGAATGCTGAACAATGTCATATGCATTTTGCAGCACGCATAGAAAGAGGAAAACGTCTCTTAGGATTGTTTTTCTGCAGGGAGGAGCTCCTTGCTGCACAAAAACAATCCTACATGTAACGGAGGCACCCTTGTACCATGGTGCAAGGCTGCCTATGTTGGCACTAGGCTGCGAAAACGGCACCAGCGCAGGGAGCAAGGACAGGAATGCACAGTATTGCATAAATAAGGTGCAGTCCTGCCCTTTCACTTTGGCGTAGGTCAGCGCAGCAAGGTGCCTTGGTGTGCTGCCTTTCACCAAAATGCCGTAAATGATGGCCAGCATGTTCCCAATATAGTGTGCAGGTACATGGGTGCAGGGGGCCTGTGCGTGGCAGGGTTTGGAGGAAGTGAGATGGGGTGGGAAGGTTGCTCGTGGGCAGCTCAGAGCAATATATCTGTACCCGGTCAGGGTACTGCTCCTCCCAACTCTAAACAGGGTAGAGACGGAATAGAATGCTCTAAAATAACACATTTTCCTGTGTGCCTGATGATAATCAGCGAATGAGTCTTTTGTCTTTTCTGAGCCTAGGAGCTGTCCTGTGCATATATAAAGCATCAATTTTTGATTTGTGGATCCAAGTTTAATTCACACAAAACACATTGAGTGTCTTCCTATTTTATATCTCACATGGCATATCTAAAGTTCTGTAATTCATTCTGTTATCTTTAGGCCCATTGCTCTTCCTATACTGCGAGGGATAAAACTGTCTGTTCTGAGTCTGAAAAAGAATGGCCTGCTATTAGTGCATCCTCTTCAGTGCTAAGAACTAGGGAGCAACCTTACCCATAGCACAAGACCCACTAGCCTGAAGCCCAGTCCTGCAGAATCAACGCTTTGCATAAGATACTTGAGGCAAAACCGTGTTCAAAAGAAAAACAAGACAAAAACATGACTATTCGTTAATGCCGCAGAGGAGATTTTATGCAAACAAGTAACTTGTATGTCATAATTAGAAGAAATAATAACAAAATCAGGAAATGTAAGATGAAATGGGGGCAAGTGAAAGAAACATAGCAAACCATTCAAACGCAAGTCTCTGGCATCTTTCATAGTTATATTGAATCAATAACCATAAAATCCGAAGAAGGTACAACAACCCGATTGACTTGTGTGTTATGGTAACATTAAATAGTAGGAAAAAATAAACCACAGAAAATGTTCCAAAAGAGTACAAATACCTTCTAAAAGAAGGCTGCATATGAAACTATGCAGCACCTTTCACTATTGCTTACAAATCATCATTAAAAACAGACAGTGCCTCACTTTGAAAACACGTCATCATGAAAATCAAGACATATGCAGACAGTACATTACTCAAACATATGTATAGGTTGAGCCTGGTAAAGTTCCTCTACAGCCTCATTTGCATATATAAAGACAGGCACACAACTTCCGGGGTATGTTGTTTTCTGGTGTAAATGTTGGTGAGTTACAGACACTCAAAAGATTTGTTAATACAATGGTTGACAAAGGGCAAAGTAAAATTCCAATTGTGTTAAGAGTTAGGAGTGCGTTATGCTAGCCAGTACTTCCTGCAGGGGGTATGACATCCTCCGACATCATCCATGTCAAGTCATTGTCTAGCGATTCAATCTGCACAAAGTGCTGTGTCAAGGGGGCCTTTTGACGTGGGTGTCCCGTTGTAGAAGGGAATTGCTTTTTGCAGGTTTTCAGAACAGAGTAGAATGAGTATTATCCATATCATGTTTAGACTTGGAGACTTTTCGAAGTTTGGATCAAGACATTCTAAGCAGCAGTCCATTGTTATTATCGGCTTCTACAAAGGTTCAACATTGTATTAATGTACTTAAACTGTATTAGAGAATATAAGATTAAAGATGCAAGATTTATGGTTTGTACATTTTTATTGTTTAGCCATTGGGCTCAGGTGTGCAGCACTTCATTAGTGCCTTCCCAAATACTAATATGTACCTTTGCTTGAGTTTTATACTTGCATTGCAAGGTTTAGTGGTGTTGCATAAGTTACTCAAAATGCTCTGATGACCTTGTATGTGAAAACCCGGTAGTGCCACTGAGCACATGGCATCAGGTTGTCTTTATTCCATTACTGATTTCTCAGAAGCAGCAGCCCTTTCAGGTGTTCTTACCTGACATCAAGCTAGAGCGAGCATGCATTGTTATTTGGAATTTGAATAGACACAGTGAAATAGGGCTTCTGCAGTGACCCTTGTTAAGGAGGCCTGATATTTGCCTGAGGTGTGGGCTGCCTGAAGTAGTGCATTAGATATTTAATCACTTTTTAGCATTTGAGATGTGATGTCATTTTGAAATAAGTAGTGTTTCAGTTGATCAGTTACCACATTTTTCAAACGTGAGGTTGGGATAAGGGCCATTTCTCAGTCCACCCCCAGTACACCCAGAGACAGTGCTGTGTTTGCACTACTTGCTGTCTGTTGTTTGTTGTGACACTAGGTATTGCTACAAGCATTTTTACAATTTTCTTTAGTTAGACAATCACAAAATATATAGATATTTCAGCAGTACACCTACGACACATATGTCAAGATTTTAAAGTCTGCTCTTCCACTACCTGGGCATAGTTTCTACTGACCACACGTTCTACAGCAATGAGTCACGCTACTACTTGTCTATCAATATTCTATCCATAGCTTCAAGGAACATATTAAAAGAAGACTGCATAAGATTGGTATTATGCATTTGTGGAAGTCAATCCATTTCTTTTAAATTCCACATTCTTCCATGTTTTAGTTTTGTGAACTAAAAGACTAAAAGACTTCCAGATCAAAAGAAGCAAAAGGTAAGGTGTGTTTCAGGAAAAAGTAGCTTGCTTTCTGTTAGATCTGTCAGCCTTAGGGTGGTCTTCCCATCAACCTTTTTGCCTAACCTTCACACTTTTTGCTGCTCCTATTTTTGTTGACCTTAGGACTCTGTGCACTTTACCACTGCTACCAAGTGGTAAAGAGCTGGTGCTCTCTCTCCTAAACTGTAGTTACATTGACCTATACCCAATTGCATATTTACTTTACTTAGACATCCCTTGTAAAGTGGGATACCATATACCCAGGGCCTGCAAACTAAATTCTACCAGTGGGTTTGCAGAACTTATTGTGTCACCCACTTAAGTAGCACCTTACAACATGTCCCAGGTCTGCTGTTGCAGCCTGAATGCAGTTCTAAACTGCCATGTCGACTCAGCATTCAATCCCCTTGCCAAGTCTTAAACTCCCCTTTTATTATATGTCAGTCACCCCTAAGGTAGGCCGTATGTATCCCATAGAACAGGGTGCTGTGTATTTGAAAGGTTTGCGATATACTTTTAAGTTTTACATGTCGTGCTAGTGAAAAACTCCCAAATTTGGTTTTCACTACTGTGAGGCCTACCCCTTCCGTAGGATAACATTGGAGATTCCTTATTGCATTTCATAAGCAGTAATTTCCAATTGGGAGCATGTCACTATCTCATGTTTAGTATCTTTGGAATTGTGGTGAAAAGTCAGCTTCTGTGACCTGCTGTGCACTCTGCAAGACCGCTTTTTAGTACCTGAAGTTGAGCCCTTCACCTGCACCCAGGACCTGCACCCAGGACCTGCACCCTTCACCTGCACCCAGGACTACCAGAGTGGTTCCAAGGGCTAGTTTGTTGGCCTCCTGTTCAGAGCCAGAGGGTCACAAAAGGCACTCACCATCTTGGACCCGCACCTGGACTCAGCCTGAGTGAGTTCTGAAACTCCAAGAGCTGTCCCACCAACCCAGGACCCTTGGTTGTGGTGCAAAAGGTGCCAGATGGCCAAATCCCCTTTCTTCATACCAGCGTTGTCTCTCCTTCCATCTCCAGGGTTTTTCTTGGCCAGCGCTCTGAGATCCACGGGTGATATGTGCGCTTAATAAAATCCCTTGACTATGACGACTATGACTACATCCCAAAACCGAGGGTAGAAATTTTGGCCCAAAACTGCTCTGAGAACAAGGAGGAGACCGGCTTCTCCTGCTACATTCTTCTCTGCAGCAGTAAATCCTATTCAGCGATCCTCCAACAAAGGGTGTCCGGCCTCGTGGAACTTTCTTTGCTACAGCCCACTGCCTCTTCCCACTGGAGATGTTTTACTTCCATTTCAGAGACTAAGATCAAAGGTAGAAATCTTCACCGTGGGTTTTACCCAAGGCTATCCAACGGCGACACTCCCTCCTCGGAAATCTCGTGTAGCCTTTCCCCGCTTAACTTTACCTTCTCAGACACTTTTTCTCAGAATTTCTTCTAAGTCCATAGGTAAGAGCTGACCGGGCCCAATCCACTTTGTGTATCCAAAACACGCTCCATCGCGGTCGGTCATATTTTTAGTCAAGTCCTCTTGAGTTCCAATGATATACAATGTACACAGTGACAAATGCAATTGCATTTCAGTGCTGGTACTGGTTGATCATCTCGTCCCCATTGTTGTGCATAGTCAGTTCTAATGCTATGCAATTCTTTAGTGTTCGTATTGGCATACCTAATTATATTTCAGTTTACAAAAGTGTGAGATAATGGGCACAGTACATAAAGCCCGTCTGTCTATTTGTTTCCTCAAGTTCTTTGAGGCCTTGATTTACTGTATTAAAAATGTGTATCCACTTGCACTCTCTCAGGGACATTACTGATGCTATCTCTCCACCCCCAAGTCTCAGTGTCACCTTCTCCAAAACCCACCTTCTCAGACTTTTTTGGCTGGAGTCCCTTTGTGTGGAAATGCTCAACCAAAGGGGAACCCTGTACCTGGCATTAAATGCGAATGCTGTGCTGTAAGATGCACACTTTGACCTTTTGTTTCATCTGATCCACATATAGCAGGCCGCATGGACACTATATTGCACATATCACTTCTGTACTGTTAAAATTGGTATGGTGTTGTAGGGTGTATTTTCATCCTGAGTATGTGAAGTCTTTCAATGCCACTGTTGTCTTACAAGCCTTGCAGCTGCCGCATTTGAAATGCCCCACTAAAGGCAACAAACCCATTTGTGTTGTTAAATCCTGGGTGTGAGGAGTCTTCAGGAGGGAACTGACAACATAGTCCTTCACATTGCGTCCTCTCCAAAAAGGCGAACAATGGTTTTTGTACCGTGCCCACCTCCTCCGCTACAGCATCCCAGTATTTGCTGATGGCTTTTTTGATTTTATTGCTTTTGGTGCAGAACGTAGTGACGCATGCCATTCTTCTATCTTCTGGATCTGGTCTCTCATGTATTTCCAGTAAAGTGTCCCTAGGACAGTACCAGACTCTCTTCCTTGCCCTGTGTAGCAAGCCCCTTGGATATCCTCTGTCGCTGAGATTTTCATTAGTATGTCTGTTCCTTCAAAGAAATCCTCCTGACATGAACAGTTTCTACGCAGTTTTAGAAACTGCCCGTTGGGCAGATTATCTCTGAGTTTTCTGGGATGGTGACTACCGTATCTCGGAAGTGTATTACGTTCACTTGATTTCTTGTAGAGGTTAGTATACAATTTCATCTCCTCCACTTTTAGAGTCAGATCTAGGAAATTGATTTCTTCATGACTAAATGTCATGGTAAATTGAATATCTGGAGATCTCTCATTGAGCCATTTAAAAAAATCCTGCAGAACCTGTTCACTCCCTGTCCATATCATAAGTACATCATCTATGTACCTCTTCCACATAGTGATATTATCTAAAAATTGAATGTTTTGGTCATAGATGTGGGTGTCCTTGTATCTATACATGTATAAATTAGCCAAATTCGGGGCGAACCTGGCTCCCATGGGCATGCCCTCGGTTTGTATGTAATATTCATTTTGAAAAGTAAAAAAGTTTTTTCTCATTGCAGTTTCTAAAAGGCCTACTATGAATTCTGTTGGAACCCACAGCGGGTTAATCCTTCTGTTCAGGACTTCTTTAACCACCTCTAATGCCTCATCTTGTGGTATACTAGTGTACAGTGAAGATACATCTAGCGTCACAAGAAGCTGAGCCATAGTATCAAAAGGCTTATTCTCAACTAATTGGATAGCTTGCATGGTGTCCCTGCTATATGTCCCTCAAGCTTTTAGACAACAATAAGTCTATGCTGGCCAATTGTTTGGAAAAGGTTTCAGCATGGATGGACTCTTCTTTCCTAAAGCTGAATGCTGCTAAAACTGAACTGATGTTTTTAGGTAAGACTACCAACTTGGAGAGTGGCGCACTATGGCCCAAATGTCTAGGGGCCATGCCCCCCCCCTAAAGATCAAATAAAAAGCCTCGGAGTTTGGCTGGACCATAACTTGAACTTTAGGGTACAGGCTAATAGGGTGGCAGGTACCTGCTATGGAATCTTGAAAATGATTAGGAGGATTTTGCCCCTCCTGCCCTTTAACGCTAGGAAACTGCTGGTACAAGCCCTTATTCTCTCGAGACTTGATTATGCCAATGTGCTCTATCTTGGTTCCCCCTGTTCGACCATAAAGAAACTTCAAACAGTTCAAAACTGTGCAGCTCGACTCCTTATGCAGGCCAACAATAGGGAGTCTGCCAAACCCTATATTAATTCTTTGCATTGGCTGCCAGTAGCCGAAAGAATCCAATTTAAGGCCTTATGTATCGCCCATAAATCAATGTCGGATAGTGCTCCTCCAATTCTAAGATCCATTATTTCCCGTATCTTCCAAAAAGATCCCTTCGTTCTGAGAAAAAACATCTTGCTAATGTTCCTAGAGTTAACCGAGCTAGGAGCGGTGGCCGTCTATTCTCTGTTATCGCTGCAAAATGCTGGAATCAGCTACCAGATCATATTCGGCTTGAAGCCAACCACCTTTTATTTCGTAAACATTTGAAAACTTTTCTGTTCTCCTGATTTTCCGATTTTCACGGTTTGGGCTCTGTCTTTAGCACTGGGAAGCTTCTGGTAGCCATGCGCTTTATAAGTGTCTACTCATTCATTCACTCATTCATTCATTCATTCATCTTGTTTTGATTACACATGGTTTTAGGAAGACGTCTATGTATTTGCATCGGGGCTCCATGATGGACCCACAACCTGAAACAATGGGTCTACCTGGTGATTTTTCCAGGGTCTTGTGAATTTTTGGCAGGGTACAAATAGGTGGAACTCTGGGATTTTTCTTATTCAAAAAGTTATACTCTGGGTCAGTCAGGTAGCCTCTGTCTAGTCCTTCTTGTGTGAGCTTGTGTATTAGCTTCACCACCTCTTGGGTCGCTCCCTCTTGGGAAATCTCCTGCAGCCTTGCCATGCTGAACCAAGTCTGAAGGTAAGTGCTGACCGGCCCCAATCCACTTTGTGTATCCAAACTGCGCTCCATCGCGGTCGGTCATATTTTTCGACTTTGACCCGTTCTCATACTACTAGATGTCCACGGTTGTCACTTTGAACTTTTAGGTGGTAAATTTCACTAAAAATTAAAAAAATTCATAACTCAGATTAGGCTTATTGGATTTTAGTTGTTTTGGTATCAAATAATTTATTAACATTTACTCTGTTTATCTAAATTGGTTTGGGATTTTTATTGTGTTATGTTTTTGCTTTAAAACTATTTATGTGCTACATAAATACCTTACAGAATGCCTCATAAGTTAAGCATGACTGCGTTTTATGCCAAGTTATGCAGGGTTAAGCACTGGTTAATTTAGTGACTTTGTGGTTCATCCTGCAAGTGATTTTGGCTGTTGCTTGACCAGAGCTCACACCACAGTCAACCAACAACCCAATTTCTCACACCTTCTTATTTAAATTGGGGCATATTAGGAGCAGGGAAGGATCGAGGGAATAGATAAGCAAATCAAAGCTAGCCATCAGACAGTTATAAACATGCCTATGTCTAAAGTGAAGCACCAGGGTCATGAGTTACACAGTATTGTGGGAGTGTAAGCAAAGTGCCATGCAGTATCACCCCTTCATTAATATCCAATTAAAATATAAATCCCAGGGAATTGGGATCAACTGGGTGGATCCGGTTTTTTATGGGTTCAATGCTCATATTTAACACGTTGTGTGAGACAAAATTGTGGTGGGTTTATATGCTGACAATGTATTACTAAGTGTTATTAACTGACCTTAGACCTCACTTTCTTCTCTTTAATTAAGATCTACGATGTGGTAAGAACAGATATTTTTACTTACTCTATTTACTTTACAATATAGCATTGGTAGTTGACTTTAGTGGCCCATTTCCAGTTTGCCGGTGCCATGGAAAATCATCTGGTAATGTGGTCTGCCATAGAGGTATAGGATGATTGCTATTGGGACTCCCAGGGCCGTCTTAGGAAGGAGTAATTCCATATTTCCATGTGTTTCCAACTATTCAAGATTTTGCTTGCTTTGAGCAAATAAAATATCCATAAAGAAACAACTGGGTACACATGAAATCCATGGACCTTGCCATTTCTTTGGCACCAGTAACAGGAATTTCTAGCCACATCAGCACTCAAAGGCAACTCGCAATAAGCCTCCTAAAATGTCCATTTCAAAATGCATTTTAAAATGTTTGGTTTGAGTTGGCATTTGTGTTTGAATTAGTGCCTGTTACATGTGCTGAACACAATGAGAAAAATAGGCGCTAGTGTAATAGGTGCAAATAACCTGTGTGTCATATTTGAATTAGTGCCAAAGTGTAAATGACACTGATAGTGTTTTGTTTCTTGCGGCTAATGAGTCATGGGATCCACCTGCAGCTTGAAGTGGCACTGGGCATGAGCAACTAAATGCAGCATGTTAAACACCCTCAGACCTATTGCACTGCTCTCTGGAGATGAATGGGAATGGCCATGAAGCATGAGCCCTGTGATGTGCAGCACTGGTTCTGCTAAAACTTGATGGAAAACAACTTTACATGTGAGTTCCTTTTACCACAATGAACTGCAAAACCCAATGCACTAGGGAGGACTGGTGATAATGTGTCAGCAGTGATTCCACCTCTGTAAATGTTTGAGTCAGGTCCACAATCAATCAATCAGGTTTTTTTTAAAGTGCCTTACTCACCCGTGAGGGTCTCAAGACGCTGGGGGGGGGGTGCAGCTCCGGATCAGCCGAAGAGCCAAGTCTTGAGGCTCTTCCTGAAGGTGTGCAGAGTAGGGGAGAGTCTGATATTGACTGGGAGCTCGTTCCAGGCCTTTGCTGCGACGTAGGAGAAGGCTCTTCCACCTGCTCTGGTTCTGCGGATGCGTGGGGTCTCTGCCAGGGCGAGGTCGGCGGAGCGGAGGTTCCTTTTGGGTACGTGAAAGAAGACTCTTTCGTTGAGGTATTTGGGTCTGATGTTGTGGAGGGATTTGAAGGCTTGGGTGAGTAGTTTGAAGGTGACTCTCTTCTCAACGGGGAGCCAGTGGAGGTCTCATAGGTGCTGGTACATGTGCTCCTGACGTGGGGTTCCGAGGATGAGTCTGGCTGCGGTGTTCTGGATGGTTTGGAGCTTGTGTAGAAGGGATTTGTTGATTTCGGCGTAGAGGGCATTACCGTAGTCCAGTCTGCTTGTTATGAGTGCGTGGGTGACGGTCTTTCTGGATTCGGGGGGGATCGTCTTGAAGGTCTTGTGGAGGATGCGCAGGGAGTTGAAGCAGGTGGAGGCGATGGCGTTGATCTGGCGGGTCATGGTGAGGGAGGAGTCTAGAAAGATACCGAGGTTTGGGCGTGGTCTGTTGGAGTGGGTGGGTTTCCGAGGGCGAGGGCCACCAGGTGTTGTCCCACGCTGTGGGGGAGGGTCCAAGGACGAGGACCTCTGTCTTCTCTGAGTTGAGCTTTAGGCAGCTGTTGCTCATCCAGGCTGCAACGTCTTTCATTCCTTCCTGGAAGCTGAGTCTGCTGTCGTTGGGGTTCTTCATGAGGGAGAGGATGAGCTGGGTGTCGTCGGCGTAGGATATTATGCTGAGCCCATGCTGTCTAACGATGGCGGCGAGGGGGGCCATGTAGCTGTTGAAGAGCGTGGGGCTGATCGAAGATCCTTGGGGTACTCCGCAGTTGATCTCTGTGGGTTCGGAGAGGAAGGGTGGGAGTTTGATCCTTTGGGTTCTGCCGGCGAGAAAGGAACGGATCCAGTCGAGGGCGGTTCCCCGTATGCCGGCGTCGTGGAGTCTGGCGGCGAGAGTGCGGTGGGAGACGGTGTCGAAGGCTGCGGAGAGGTCTAGTAGGATGAGGGCCGCAGTGTGGCCATGGTCGAGTAGCATGCGGATGTCATCGGTGGCGGCGAGGAGGGCGATCTCGGTGCTGTGGTTACTGCAGAATCCGGACTGGGAGGAGTCGAGTACGGCGTTCTCTTCGATGAAGGTGGTCAGCTGGGCATTGACGAATCTCTCGGTGACTTTGGCTGTGAAGGGAAGGAGAGAGATGGGCCGGTAGTTTTTCAGGTCCGTCGGGTCAGCCGAGGGTTTCTTGAGGTGGGACTTGACCTCTGCCTGCTTCCAGTCGTCGGGGAAGATGCCGGATGCCGAACACAATGAGGATATACTTAGCCATTAAGGTTTTTCTTTTCTCGCTGAAACAGGCCCACCAGGGAGGTGAAAGCTGTGTCAGATAATGAAAAGGCTAACCTGGTGACAAAACGTAGATAAAGCAAGCCTGTATCTTCTGAGCTGCCTAAAGCAGTGTCCCCTCTCTCTCAGCCAGCTGGTAACCAGCTGACTTTCTCCAAATGACTTTATAAAAATACTAAACCTAGTTCAAGATTGGTTTAAATGAATGTGCACATATGTAGCAATGCTTTATTTTTTTACTTCTTTTGCCGTGCTTTTTACTTTCCTTTTTGAAGAACATCATGGTATATTTTCTTACAAAGACATATTTTTGTTTATTGTTAATTTTCCTCGAGTAATGAAACTGAAGGCAGAATCGTTCTCAAAAGATAGTATGTGAATTTAAGATTATGTCCGCCAGGGAGCCCATGCCAAAACGCGGAATTGCAAACTAATTCCTCAAACACATTACGTAGTGATCAGGAACCTGTCTGTCATAATAAAAAAAATGAATACAAAACTGAAGGAGTGTAAGATATAAATCGCGTCAGGGAGATTAAATACTCTAAAAAGCAAAACTCTAGCACCTTCCAGAGTATATTCCAAATCAGTAACTAAGAGGAAAGTCTAAAGAGGTACCAAAACGCCAAGGCTCATGCGCTATAGTAAAGTCGAATAGTAGAAAAACAATTAGTGATAAAGCCTGAAAAAATAATAAAAGGTTAAAAATATGGCGTAAAGGAAGTCTGCATGAGCATGCTTAGGGAAGTTTTTAACATGGTAGTGGCTATTTACTCCGTTTCCAGGCAAATAGTGTTTTTTTCTTCTATTTACTCGGCCGCTGGCTAAATAGTAAAAATGGTTTACTATTTAGCCGGCGGCCTTAAAATAGCAGCAAAACTTAAATTTGTACCCACCTGCTGGCTAAATAATATGGATTCTGCACTGTTTGGCCAACGGGCGAGCAAATAGCAAAACAAATTCACTATTTATCCGACCACTGGCTAAGTAGTAGAGACTATGGATTATTCAGCTGGTGGCTGTGCAAACAGCAGGAACACTTCACTATTTACCCAGCTACTGGCTAACTAGTAGAGATTCTATACTGTTCAGTTGGCGGCAGTACAAATAGCGGGAAAACTTAAATATTTACTCTGCTTCTGACTCAATAGTAGAGATTTTGCACTGTCTGTGTGGCAGCCGTTTAAATAGCAGAAACATGTCACTATTTACCCACCCACTGGCTAAACAGTGGAGATCCTGCACTGTGCAGCTGGCAGTCATGCAAATAGGAGTAAAACTTCACTATTTACCCAGCCGCTGGTTAAATAGTAGAGATTCTGCACTGTTGATCCAGCAGTTACGGAAATAGCATAAAACCTTAGGGGCCTCATTTACAAGAAATTATGCATCGCTGCCGCAGTGCAGAGATGCGTCAAAATCAGTTACGAAATGCTGAGTCATTTTTTGCGACATGGATGCACCATATTTACGGTATGGCGCACCATGTCGTAAGTTGCGAGCTACGTCACAAAACAATTACGCTGGCACTGCCTTTAGGGCGCTGCAAAACTGACGCATTTGCCATAAAAGTGTCGCAAGGCAGAATAGTGTCACGTAACGTGAGCCAAACAACCTTAGCACCACTGTTTACTGCGTGAAAACGTGAACAAGTGGATAAAAAAATGACACAAATTCAAAAAATTAAGCCAGATTACACTGAAGGCAGCCATGGAGCAGGAAGAATAAACCACAGTCAGTACAACAACCCCAGCAGCAGCCAGGATGTCCAGACAGACTTCCTGGGGAAGAGGGAGTCCAACCTTAGTGAGGAGTAAAATGAGATCTTGATCAATGAGGTGACAGACCACCAACACAAATGTTTGTCACCTCAAAATGGCCATTATCATTGAAGGAAGCCATTTGGCAGTTCATACTAGCCAAGGTCAACAGCGCGGGACAAGCGAAGAGGACAGTGACCGACTTGAAGAAATGCTGACATGACATAAAGGGCAGGACGAAGGAGAAAATGGCAAACAACCTGAAGGCAGTAATGCAGACCAGAGGAGGAAGCCCAGCAGACCAAGAGGAGCTGGATGTCCAGGAGGAGCGGGTGGCAGCTGCCATTCCAGAGGAGTTAGTGGCAGGACATCCAGGGCAAGATAATGCAGCCCATGAGGACCATCAAGACCTACAGGGTAAGTCGCAAAAAGGGTCAATGTGGGGAAAAAGGTCATGTAATGAATCCAGCTATCTCCACTGTGCCTTCTGTAGGTCAAAGGGCAGGTATGTGGGTCATGTCCTGGTAAGCATCATATATATATGTCAGTCACACTGGCCAGTTACATGTTGCATAGCTGACTCCTGCTCCATCATGTTATACACTTCCATGTGTGAAGTGCAGCACCAGTCCACAGTCACCTCTGTTAACCACCACTTGTAGTCATATGTACAAGATGAGTCACCAGAACTACAAGTCCCACAATACCAAGTAAAAATACATAGGACCTCAGTCACCAGGCAAAGCAGGGCAAAGGGCTGCCTTGCCTTACTCTACGCCCATGTGGCTCAAACTGGCCTCCAGGTGATTGGTCTGCGCTGTGAGCCTTCCGCGGGCATCAAGAAAAGTGACGTTATGAGGGCACACTGGACTTATAATTAGCACCTGGGTTTGGGGGTGAATGCAAGTAATGGATACCAGAGGACCATGTGTGTTGAAACAAAACTTGGTGGGTCTTAGTGACAAGGCCATTGAGCCGCTGGTGTGTCACTATTTTATGATGCACCAGTGGCACAATGGGCCTGACCATATTTATAAGGCCCTGTAAAGCCACCCTGCGTAGCTTTTCATGGCCTGATAATTATGGCCCCGTATCACGCATTACTCTGCGTGGAAGGGACGCCCTATGGGTGTTGCTGTGGGCATTCCCATGCAATATCCATGGAATCTGATGCACTCCCAGATTTACAAGGTCTCCTTAATCTGGGAATGCGTCAGATTCCTTTGCCTCCCCAGGGGAGGTGTGAGGGAGGGTCAGCAAGGAGAAATACATATATTTCTCCTTGTTATACACCACCAAACTCACCATCAAACACCAAACGCCTCCACCACCAAGCACAGATTAAAAGACAGGAAGTGAAAGATCCTTCACACTTCCTGGTTTGTAGCATCGCTGAGCCATTACATAATTTCCTGTGTGGATGCGACACGTTTTTGTCATGTGCGTCATTTTTCTGACCATAGCATAGGTTTTTTTTTTTACTTTTCGCTAGACAAATGTCCTAGTCGCTAGTTACACTATGGGCAAAGCATTGTTTTTGACTCTGTGCCCTTGTTACGTGGCTTCCAGTGGATGCTCTTTCCACTCATGCATCACGTTTAGTAGTAAAGCGGCTGTTTACTTAAAAAAGAATCACATTCTGTACATTAAAGTCACCTTTTATGACATTGTGTCATTTGTCTCAGTCCAGTGTCACTTTTAAAGGTCATGCATGACTTTGCATGCCAAAATGTGACGTTTCCTACAATAAAGTCACCTTTCATTCCATTGAGCCATTTTTCTTAGTCCAATGTCCCTTTTAATAGTCAAGCATGACTTTGCATGCCAAAATGTGACATTTCCTACAGTAAAGCCGCCTTTCGCTCCATTGAGTAATCTTTATTAGTCCAATGTCACTCTTAATTGTCATGTATGACTTTGCATGCCAAAAAGTGACTTTTCCTAAAGTAAAATCACCGTTCACTCCATTGAGTCATTTTTCTAAGTCCAATGTCACTTTTAATGGTAACACATGACTTTGCATGCCAAAAAGTGAAGTTTCCTACAGTAAAGTCACCTTTCACTTAATTAAGTAATTTTTCTTAGTCCAGTGTTACCTTTAATACCCATGCATGACATTGCATGCCAAAAAGTGACGTTTCCTACAGTAAAGTCGCCTTTCATTCAATTTAGTCTTTTTCTTAGTCCAATGGCACTTTTAATGGTCGTGCATGACTTTGCATGTCAAAGAGTCACATTTACTACAGAAAACTCACCTTTCATACCATAGTGTCACCTTTCGAAGGATAGTGTAACTTTTCCTACTAGAGTGTCACCTTCCCAACTGAAACATGTTTGTTTACTGACACAGTGCTATGGAATTGGTCAAGGAGCAAGTGACACACAACACTTGACAGTGCACGGTGCATTGTTTTTGGGGGTTTGACGTTGATGCCTGGCATCCAACCTGATGTACATTTCTGAGAGCTACTCCTAGTTGACGCAATGTATGGACGTTGATATTTCTAGGCAATGTGACATAAATACAAAGACAAGTAGTAGTTTCAAACATTTATTATCATGTTGAAACTTTGATTCATATTGCTTCATGGTCAGTTCACAAAAATGTGTTTCATGTAAAAATCATTTGCACAATGTGTGCATGTCTGTGATTGCCTGCAGCTGTATTCTCGAGCCTTGGCATCCTCCTCGTCATCATCATCCTCCATTGGGTCCAAAAGTTGTAGGTCACCATCCCAGGGGACATTAGTCTGCACACAAATGTTGTGCAGTATTGCACAAAGCAAGATAATCTCGCAGACCATGGGGTGGGGGGAGTAGAGCAATCTACGCCCTCGAAATGTCAAGGCAGCAGAGTCTGGCCTCCAGTAGTCTAAAGCTTCATTCAACGATGTTCCAGGTCCTGCTGAGTGACTTGTTATAAGCCTTCTCCATCTCTGTCTGGCGATGTGCATGGGGTGCCAAGACCCATGGCTGGATATCATATCCCCAGTTAGCCGAAAGTGAAACAAAAGGACAACTGTCAATACTTTAGAGAACTGTTATTGATACATGGCAGGCCATGTGGGTTATGTAGTTGCATTGTCATACATATCTCTAACATTGTTTTCAGAATATGTGTTAGTCATTCAGCTGTTGATAGGTTGCCACTTTTCTTTTCCATCACTCTGTGTTATAGCAATTGCTGAGCATAGGCCGATAGATCGTAAACCTGTTATTTTCTGGGATGTCAATTTGGAGTTGCTCGTGACCACTCACTGTTATGTGCTTATACAACTTGAGTGGAATTGCTGATATTCAGGGCCAACTTTAGGACTGGTGGCAACTGGTGGGACAATCTTTTATGGTGCCCCCCCATGACATCCTCCTCAGATTCCCTCACTATCACCCAGCAAACGTGCCCCTCATCTCTCCATGGCCCCACTCTCACATACATTTAATTTATTTTGAAGCACTGGTAAAGACTGCTTTACTAATCCACATAGCTATCCACACAAAATACAGATTTTCTCTTTGCAGCAGGCATATCAACTGTCTGCACTACATTATGGCTAATCAAAACTATCACTAGACAATACTCCCATCTCTCTCTGTAGCATGAACAATAATCACAAGAGTTATCTTGACATTTTTATTGCTGCCTGAAAGCTGGACGCACAAGGGACTCTGCAGCATGTGCTTACAGCGTGAGCTATTGCTAAACACATCAACACCCCTGAGGTCAGTGCCACCCCCTTCCATTTCAGCACCCAGTGAAGCCGCAGCTTCGCACCACCCTAAAGCTGGCCTTGCCCATAGAGGTACATATTTGGGTACTTGGTCCTCCGCAGTTAGATGTTGACATAGGAGACATGCATTACACTGACACACGCATATGTTCATGGTTAACCACAGATGTGGATGTTGGTATACATGACATGCCCGATGAACCATGGAAGGTGCATGTAGACTCCCTCACATCCCCCATGGAAAACCTCTCTAACACACATGCATACTACACTGCATTTGGGCCAGCAATGTATTGCTCTGTACCCTTCCACCATTAAACGGAAGCCATAGTGGCTTTGTGTGTGAAAGGGCCGGGCCCATTCGTTCTAGTTCCTTTCTAGATTGTAGTATCTTCATGTTGTGTTATTATGTTCTATGTTATCTTGTTCCTAGCTGCTCAGCCAGTGTGAGTGTTCTGTGTGGAATGTTGGTGTGTGGGCCATGAGTAGAATGCTTGAGTGACTGGTATGAGTGGTGACAGTTGGCGGCAGGGCTGAGCAGCTAGCAGGCTGCTCCTGGTGGGGCTGCTTTGTGTAACTTGAATAAACCTACTTAAACTACATCTACCAGCGTGGACTACGTTACTACATAGATACACACCCTGATGGTTCTTTTTCGCAGCATGAAAGTGTAAAGGGAAGGTAAATAAATAATTCACAACCAATTAGCCATTAACTCTCTAGATACATAATAACTCACGGACAACTAAATTAAGTTAGTTAATTTGTTACAAAGTCAAGAATAACTGAACATAAAGACACCTCAGCAAGAGTGTGTAGAAATGCAAAGGAATTAGTATGAAGCTAAATCTACGCATCCAATTCAGATGGTTCAGCATGAACAAAACTATCTATTCAAGGAGTAGGATACAGAGTATCAGGAAACATGAGTCTAAGTTGCCCTGCATTGAGGGTTGGTGAGTATTAAGCATTAATCTATCCCTACTCTATTGCTAAAATGACATTCCTACATAGCATTTTTCAGTGGGAAGGAAAGAAGGTGTCAGTGTGTGGAGTCTCCCTAAGAAGTCGCTTCACCATCATATGGGTCAAGTAGCATAAAGCCACTATCGCAAAAGAAAGAGCTCGTTCTGAGATGCTCTCTCTCTGAAGGCAAAGAAGAAGTGGGCTACTTTCCCTAACTCCAAACACCAATTATTTTCAGGTAGTTCTCCCATAATGCACAGCGCACATCTTGGTTCACAATAGACACAGTCATAGGAAACCTTCCGCGATGTTCTTCTCCTTCGATCTTTGCAACATTTGTCCTTGGTTCTCAGGCCTTTGCCTGTGTGAAACTGTCTCCACCTCTATCACCTTCCAGCCATTAAACTGTAACTTCTTCTCTCTTTTCCCAGCTCCTAAACAAAGACATTACTTTTCCCTCACGAAATAACTTTTCCATCTGCTATGCAAACGTGAGAAAGAACAGATTTCCACCATGCACATGAAATTCAGACTGTTAATTCTAATGCGAGAGTTTTTCAGAGACTTGCATTTCAGGCCTACGATTTCTTTAGCCAACATAAGAACGTACTAATTTTAACATTACAGATAGGCATCATGCACACTGCCAGGGTATTTGGCTAGCACATTGGTGAAGCCGATGGTCCACAATGGCCTGGACATTAATGAGGTTTGTGTGCTTCCAGTTCCTGTAGAGATGTGCGGTGGCAGCAGGAGGTACCAGTTGCACATGCATGCAGTCCATGGCACCCAGCAGGTGTGGGAACCCAGCAATGGAATGAAATCCTGCTTGGTCTCTACCTGCTATTCCTGGGTGTTGGGGAAGAGAAGGTAGCGGGGTGTCAGCCGGATGATGGCATACAGGATGGAGGGAAGGAATGAGTAGAAAGATAGCTGGGAGACTCCAGCCACTCTGACGGCTATTGTCTGGAAGGACCCCGATGCCAGCATATGTAGTACCATCATGAGCTTCACCTGTGGAGGGATGTTGGTAGCCCTGTCAACTGTTGGCTGTAGCCTTGGGGCAATCAGGTGTAGCAGGTCTATAATGGACTGTCTCCTCAGCCGGTAATCAATCAATCAATCAATCAATCATGTCACTTATAAAGCGCACTACATACCCGCGAGGGTCTCAAGGCGCTGGGGGAAGAGGGGGGTGGTGCTGCTACTGATCGAAGAGCCAGGTCTTGAGGAGTCTTCTGAAGGCCAGTAGGTCTTGGGTCTGTCGGAGGTTGGTGGGGAGGGTGTTCCAGGTCTTGGCGGCGAGGTGGGAGAAGGATCTGCCGCCGGCGGTCGTTTTCCGGATGCGGGGGACTGTGGCGAGGGCGAGGCTGGTCGAGCGGAGCTGGCGGGTGGGGGTGTAGAAGCTGAGTCGTCTGTTGAGGTAGGCTGGTCCGGAGTTGTGGAGTGCTTTGTGTGCGTGGGTGAGGAGCTTGAAGGTTATCCTCTTGTTGACAGGGAGCCAGTGCAGGTCTCTCAGGTGGGGTGTGTTGTGGCTGCATCGGGGGATGTCGAGGATAAGACGTGCAGAGGCGTTCTGGATGCGTTGCAGCCGTCTCAGGAGCTTAGCCGTCGTTCCTGCGTAGAGGGCGTTTCCGTAGTCCAGCCTGCTGGTGACGAGGGCCTGGGTGACTGTTTTTCTTGTTTCGGTGGGGATCCACTTGAAGATCCTGCGGAGCATTCGGAGGATGTTGAAGCAGGATGAGGAAACGGCGTTGACCTGCTTAGTCATGGAGAGGGTGGGGTCGAGGATGACCCCTAGGTTGCGTACGTGGTCGGTGGGTGGCGGGGCTGTTCCCAGTGATGTTGGCCACCAGGAGTCGTCCCAGGCTGAAGGGTTGGAACCAAGGATGAGGACCTCCGTCTTGTCCGAGTTCAGCTTCAGGCGGCTGGTCCTCATCCATTCGGCGACGGCCTTCATTCCTTCGTGGAGGTGGGCTTTGGCGGTGTGAGGGTCTTTGGTGAGGGAGAGGATCAGCTGGGTGTCGTCGGCGTAGGAGATGATGTTGAGGTTGTGCTGTCGGGCGACGTGGGCGAGGGGTGCCATGTAGATGTTGAACAGCATTGGGCTGAGGGAGGAGCCTTGGGGTACACCACAGATGATCTTGGTGGCCTTGGATCGGAAGGGGGCGAGGCGGACGCTTTGTGTTCTGCCGGAAAGGAAGGATGTGGTCCAGTCCAGGGCCTTCTCTTGGATCCCGGTGTCGTGAAGGCGTGTTCGTAGTGTGTGGTGGCAGACCGTGTCGAAGGCGGCTGATAGGTCCAGGAGGATGAGGGCTGCTGTTTCTCCGTTGTCTAGCAGGGTCCTGATGTCATCGGTGGCGGCAATGAGGGCGGTTTCGGTGCTGTGGTTGCTGCGGAAGCCGGACTGGGAAGGGTCCAGGATGTTGTTCTCCTCGAGGTAGCGGGTCAGTTGTTTGTTGACGATTTTCTCGGTGACCTTCGCGGGGAACGGGAGCAGAGAGATGGGTCGGAAGTTCTTGAGGTCCTTGGGGTCTGCCTTGGGTTTCTTGAGTAAGGCGGTGATCTCGGCGTGCTTCCAGCTTTCCGGGAAGGTTGCTGTCTCGAAGGAGATGTTGATTATTTTCCGGAGATGGGGCGCGATGGCTGTACTGGCTTTGTTGAAGATGTGGTGAGGGCACGGGTCTAGCGGTGAACCGGAGTGGATGGTGTTCATGATCTCGCTGGTGTCCTCGTCGTTGATGTTGGTCCAGGAGAGCAGGCGGTTGGTGGTTGTGGGGGCAGTGGTCTCGGTGGTTGCCGGGGCGGTCGTGGTGTTGAAGCTGTCGTGGATGTCGGCGATTTTGCGGTGGAAGAAGGTGGCCAGTGAGTCGCACAGGTCTCGCGACGGCTGGATGTCGTTGGTGTTGGAGCTGGGGTTGGAGAGTTCCTTCACGATGTTGAAGAGCTCTTTGCTGTTGTGTGCATTGTTGTCTAGGCGGTCTTTGAGTGAGGCCCTTTGGCGGATCTGATGAGGTGATGGTGACTGCGGGTGGCGCTCTTGTGGGCGGCGTAGCTGTCCGCTGTCCGTTCGTGGAGCCAGATCTTCTCCAGTTTTCGGCATGTTCATTTGGAGGCCTGGAGGTCTTCGGTGAAGCAGGTGGCTTTCTTGCTGGTGTGGCTGTTGGGCGGATTCTTGAGCGGGGCGAGGGTGTTGGCGCAGTCGTCGATCCACTGTCTGAGGTTGCGGGCGGCGGTGTCGGGGTCGGAGGGTTCGGCGGGTGGGCTCAGGGCGAGGGTTGTGGTTAGCTGGTCTTCCGTGACTCAGTTCCAGCAGCGGCGAGGCATTTGTTCGGTGTGGTGGTGCGTGGTGGGCTTCCTGTAGGTGAAGTGGATGCAGTGGTGGTCAGTCCAGTGGGGTTCGGAGGTGTGGTTGAAGGAGACGTGTGGGCTTGCGGAAAAGATGGAGTCGAGCGTGCGGCCGGCGGCGTGGGTGGGTGTAGTCACGAGCTGTCTGAGTCCGAGGGTGGCAAGGTTGTCGATCAGGGTGGTGGAGTTGGTGTCCTTGTTGTTCTCGAGGTGGAAGTTCAGGTCCCCGAGGAGGATGTAGTCCGTGGAGGCGATGGCGTGTGTGCTGACGAAGTCAGCGATGGAATCGCTGAACTGTGGTCGGGGTCCGGGGGTCTGTAGATGAGGGTTCCTCTGAGGGTGGTGTTGGGATCGGTGTGGATCTGGAAGTGCATGTGTTCGGCGGTGCTGAGGGTGTCGTCGGTGTTGGTTGAGACTCTGAGGGTGTTCCTGTGGACGATGGCGATGCCTCCTCCGACTCCGTTGGTGCGGTCCCTGCAGGTGATCTTGTATCCGTCCGGGATGGCAATGGCGATGTCAGGGCCTGAAGCGGGATTCAGCCAGGTCTCCGTCAGCAATGCGACGTCTGGGGAGGTTGAGTCGAGAAGGTCCCAGAGTTCGATGGCGTGTTTGCGGGCGGAGCGGGTGTTGAGGAGGATGCATCTGAGGTAGTTGGGTTCTTTCCTGGGCGGTGGTTTGGCGGGGCGGGTGCTGGCGAAGCTGCAGTTCCGGCACGTGAAGGGCACTTGGGTGCGCTTCGGGGTGGCCTGGTAGCAGGCGTGATCTTTTCCGGGGTTGAGTGCGTGGAGGGTGCTGGCGTCGTATCGGCGTCTGTTGATGTGGCGGGCGCGGGGGATGCCCGGACCAGGGGGTCTGGCGCTGGGCGCGGTCACAGCGCGGACGGGCGCAGACGGGCTTGCCTTAGGCCCGCCTTCGGCGCGCCAGCGGCGCGGCCGCGCAGCAGCCGCCATAAATGGGGAGGTGGGAGGGAGGAGCAGGGAATGGGGCAGCGAATGGGCAGTGAGGGGGCGGGGCCGCAGGCGCAGCGGCGGGAAACAGGCACAGAAGGGAAAACGAGCACAATCAGGGCATCAAGGGGGCACAGAAAGGAAAAAAAAACGAGCACAATGAGGGGCAGCAAGGGGGCACAGAAAGGAAAAAACTAGCACAATGAGGGGCAGCAAGGGGGCACAGAAAGGAAAAACGAGCACAATCAGGGGCAGCGAGGGGGGCACAGAAAGGAAAAAACGAGCACAATCAGGGGCAGCAAGGGGGCACAGAAAGGAAAAACGAGCACAATCAGGGGCAGCAAGGGGGGCACAGAAAGGAAAAACTAGCACAATCAGGGGCAGCAAGGGGGCACAGAAAGGAAAAACGAGCACAATCAGGGGCAGCAAGGGGGGCACAGAAAGGAAAAAACGAGCACAATCAGGGGCAGCAAGGGGGGCACAGAAAGGAAAAAACGAGCACAATCAGGGGCAGCAATGGGGGCACAGAAAGGAAAAAACGAGCACAATAATGGGGCAGCAAGGGGGCACAGAAAGGAAAAACGAGCACAATCAGGGGCAGCAGCAGGGCACACAGACGGAGCTGTGTGGTGGGGGAGCGACCTACCAGTCAAGGTCAGGGGTCGCTCTCTTCACCACGCAGCGGCCGCCATAAATGGGGAGGTGGGAGGGAGGAGCAGGGAATGGGGCAGCGAATGGGCAGTGAGGGGGCGGGGCCGCAGGGCGCAGCGGCGGGAAACAGGCACAGAAGGGAAAACGAGCACAATCAGGGCATCAAGGGGGCACAGAAAGGAAAAAAACGAGCACAATGAGGGGCAGCAAGGGGGCACAGAAAGGAAAAAACTAGCACATTGAGGGGCAGCAAGGGGGCACAGAAAGGAAAAACGAGCACAATCAGGGGCAGCAAGGGGGGCACAGAGAGGAAAAACGAGCACAATCAGGGGCAGCAAGGGGGCACAGAAAGGAAAAAAAAACGAGCACAATCAGGGGCAGCAAGGGGGCACAGAAAGGGAAAAACTAGCACAATGAGGGGCAGCAAGGGGGCACAGAAAGGAAAAACTAGCACAATCAGGGGCAGCAAGGGGGGCACAGAAAGGAAAAACGAGCACAATCAGGGGCAGCAAGGGGGCACAGAAAGGAAAAACGAGCACAATCAGGGGCAGCAGCAGGGCACACAGACGGAGCTGTGTGGTGGGGGAGCGACCTACCAGTCAAGGTCAGGGGTCGCTCTCTTCACCACGCAGCGGCCGCCATAAATGGGGAGGTGGGAGGGAGGAGCAGGGAATGGGGCAGCGAATGGACAGTGAGGGGGCGGGGCCGCAGGCGCAGCGGCGGGAAACAGGCACAGAAGGGAAAACGAGCACAATCAGGGCATCAAGGGGGCACAGAAAGGAAAAAAACGAGCACAATGAGGGGCAGCAAGGGGGCACAGAAAGGAAAAAACTAGCACAATGAGGGGCAGCAAGGGGGCACAGAAAGGAAAAACGAGCACAATCAGGGGCAGCAAGGGGGGCACAGAGAGGAAAAAACGAGCACAATCAGGGGCAGCAAGGGGGCACAGAAAGGAAAAAAAACGAGCACAATCAGGGGCAGCAAGGGGGCACAGAAAGGAAAAAACTAGCACAATGAGGGGCAGCAAGGGGGCACAGAAAGGAAAAACGAGCACAATCAGGGGCAGCAAGGGGGGCACAGAAAGGAAAAAACGAGCACAATCAGGGGCAGCAAGGAGGGCACAGAAAGGAAAAACGAGCACAATCAGGGGCAGCAAGGGGGGCACAGAAAGGAAAAAACGAGCACAATCAGGGGCAGCAAGGGGGCACAGAAAGGAAAAACGAGCACAATCAGGGGCAGCAAGGGGGCACAGAAAGGAAAAAACGAGCACAATCAGGGGCAGCAAGGGGGGCACAGAAAGGAAAAACGAGCACAATCAGGGGCAGCAAGGGGGGCACAGAAAGGAAAAACGAGCACAATCAGGGGCAGCAAGGGGGCACAGAAAGGAAAAACGAGCACAATCAGGGGCAGCAAGGGGGCACAGAAAGGAAAAAACGAGCACAATCAGGGGCAGCAAGGGGGCACAGAAAGGAAAAAACGAGCACAATCAGGGGCAGCAAGGGGGGCACAGAAAGGAAAAAACGAGCACAATAATGGGGCAGCAAGGGGGCACAGAAAGGAAAAACGAGCACAATCAGGGGCAGCAGCAGGGCACACAGACGGAGCTGTGTGGTGGGGGAGCGACCTACCAGTCAAGGTCAGGGGTCGCTCTCTTCACCACGCAGCGGCCGCCATAAATGGGGAGGTGGGAGGGAGGAGCAGGGAATGGGGCAGCGAATGGGCAGTGAGGGGGCGGGGCCGCAGGGCGCAGCGGCGGGAAACAGGCACAGAAGGGAAAACGAGCACAATCAGGGCATCAAGGGGGCACAGAAAGGAAAAAAACGAGCACAATGAGGGGCAGCAAGGGGGCACAGAAAGGAAAAACGAGCACAATCAGGGGCAGCAAGGGGGGCACAGAGAGGAAAAACGAGCACAATCAGGGGCAGCAAGGGGGCACAGAAAGGAAAAAAAACGAGCACAATCAGGGGCAGCAAGGGGGCACAGAAAGGAAAAACTAGCACAATGAGGGGCAGCAAGGGGGCACAGAAAGGAAAAACGAGCACAATCAGGGGCAGCAAGGGGGCACAGAAAGGAAAAACGAGCACAATCAGGGGCAGCAAGGGGGGCACAGAAAGGAAAAACGAGCACAATCAGGGGCAGCAAGGGGGGCACAGAAAGGAAAAACGAGCACAATCAGGGGCAGCAAGGGGGCACAGAAAGGAAAAACGAGCACAATCAGGGGCAGCAAGGGGGGCACAGAAAGGAAAAAACGAGCACAATCAGGGGCAGCAAGGGGGCACAGAAAGGAAAAACGAGCACAATCAGGGGCAGCAAGGGGGGCACAGAAAGGAAAAAACGAGCACAATCAGGGGCAGCAAGGGGGCACAGAAAGGAAAAACGAGCACAATCAGGGGCAGCAGCAGGGCACACAGACGGAGCTGTGTGGTGGGGGAGCGACCTACCAGTCAAGGTCAGGGGTACCTCTCCTCCCTGAGTCCTATCAGAGTGGTCCTCTGGGGATAAGTGCATTGCCTTCTCCTGCGTTGCCTTCGTGGTGGTTGGGGAGGTTGGGGGGGCAGGGGTGGTTGGGGTGGGGTAGATGGTGGTGGTCATGTCCGTGCGACTCCAAGCTGCAAAATAATTACCTCCCTGGTGTAGTTCTGGCTGCAAAACTGTCCTATTAAGCTTCTATTTAAATAGCAAAGACAACATGTCATTTCCTGTATGTGGGTTTCACAGGCGCAGGAATTTTGACATTGCCGCAATGCTGCACCACATCTGCAGCCACTGCGTCACTTTAAAAATAATTTCATAAATATCCATGTGTCACGTTTACGCTGGAAATTACTACGGAATGCACCGTTTGGCTGGCTGCAGTACAAATAGCAGAAAAACATCGCTATTTAACCAGTCACTGACTAAATAGTAGAGATTCTTCACTGTTTAGCTAGCAGTTTTTTTTAAACCTTCTCCCCCTGAGGCGTCCAACATCCTGTCCTACGGGGACCCCTTCCCCTTTACAAGTTAGTTACCACCCCAAATCGGGGGTCGTTAGCTCATGAATGGTTTGCGATAGCAATTGCAGTCCCAAACTATCAATACATTTCTTTCTGAATTGTAAAGGTTAGGAAGGAGTCCCCTTTCATGAACCCTCCTATTTGCAATTCAGAAACAGTAACAAAAGTCCTTTTACTAGTCTAAAGAAATTTCCAACTCATAAAAAGGGTTTTGTACACAGTACTTTTGTGGCCACACACCTTGTGATTTTGTGACATGAGACTCTTAGTGCTAAAACTGGCTTAGATGCTGGCTCCAACATATAGGTCTCATGGCACAGAATACCACTCCATTACACCATGGGCCAAGACACAGCGACATGGGAGGCACTTTATGGAACTGTCTTGTGTTACACAAATGCTCTTACTCCTTTACATTTACCTGCAAATGTGACTAACGATAAAGATAATTAGAAGTTTTGCAAGACTAGTTAAAGCTGTTTACTCTTCTAAAGCTATATACTCAATCTTACTCACAAATCCATTGGACTGTACAAGGGCCAGATATAGGATTACCAAAAAGCTCCATTTTATGAGAACATCTCTTTTTCTGCATCAAATTAGTGCATTCTGGAATTAATAATTCTGGTTCAGTTCAATTGAACAAATCAAATTAAAACACCTGAAAACAATGATTTGCAATAGCAAAAAACAGAAATGTTAATGCTGTACCCCAATAATATAGAGTCATCTGATATTTAGGATGACTATAAAATAGAAACAATAGCATAGGGGCCCTTTATGAAGTGACCAACACAGTATAATTGAGAGGCTTCAATCCAATTTCATGACAGAAGTAAGAAAAACCACGGGCCTGATTTAGAATTTCAAGGACGGAGTTAACACCATCAGGATGGTAGAGGGCAATACCTCCGACATCCTGAGGGACATCCGCTCACCAAATTTAGAGTTGTCTGCTCGCCCTGTGGACATCGCTCTATATTGTCAGGAACTGCTGTCATCGCGGTTCCTATCTATGCACGAAACATTTGAAGGACAGTACAGTCAGAGATGATGGCCAGCTAGCATACTTTTAAAGAAATATTTGTTTTTCAATAACAAACTTCCAAAGCAGGAGTTTGTTTTTGAAAAACAAAATAAAAAATGGTCCCGCACTCTGGAAGTTCTCTCTTAAGGTGACAGGGTCATTACTTTGTTACCTGTCCCTTACATCCAGGTTTTACTCTAAATAGGGTGGATGGCATAATTTCCTTCCTTTTACGCCCCATACATTATTAGGCCATCAGAGGAAGTATTCTGTGAAGAGCCCATAAGCAAAGGAATGGGACTATAATTTATTGAACGGAATGTAATTGAAATATGAATGAATTTTCCTAGTAAATCAGGGAAAGACATAAGCATCAAAGACACAGAAGAAAAGAAACTCACAGAGATTTTTATTCATTGATGTTTTTAGAAATATTTTAAGAAGTAAGACACTGAATAAACAGACATTTTGTTACATCCATGCTAGTGAACTACTGATCGATCATTTCACAGTTCCAGTTTAATACTCATTTTCCAGACAAGGGATGTGGATCCACTATTGAGGTTTCTGTACTGATTTGAGGTGATCTCTTTCGAATATAATTTTCTGGCTGTCACTCAGACACAGCCTTTGTGCTAGTTGATGGCTCTCACAGCAGTAGCATTAGTGCTGGCTCCAAGAGGAAGTATCCAAGACAAGGACACAATGAATCATGAGATTTCAGCACCTGGTTGTCATCAGCCTTTCTGATTGGTCATCAGGCACAGACAAAAAGGCAGCTCTGCTTAGAAATGTTGACACCTTTAACAAGAGAAACCTATGACCTAACCCTTACTTCTACCATTTACCCTATGTTGTCACTCCGAAAGAACTAATAGCAACCCTTTTCTTAAAAGGACCTCACAGAATTTATTCAGGGTAGCCTTTTCTCCATTCACCTTCACTTCAGTTCTGGGTCTCCACAGGGATGCAATCAATACACTCCCACAGTATAGGGAAGCTGTATCTACTCTACATCCCTTTATGCCAAATGCATCCCACTGGTTCATGCACTAAACCTTTAATCACACAAGGAGTCTTACTACTATGCAATTAGGGGCAGATTTAGTAAGGGCTTGCAATGCCCTTGCATCATCAAGGTGACTGAAGGTAATACAAGCCTTAAATGAGATTTACTAATCATGCAACGCCACCTTGTGTGGCTCTGCATGGCTTAGTTACTCCAGAGTAACACAAGGCAGCGCAAATCACTGCCTTGCATTACCCTATGTGGACAAAGCACTCCATGGATCAAAATGGTAAATCTTCCCAAGTGAGGCATGACTAGAAGAAATATCTGTAGGACTTCTGGTTAATTCCTCTTTCTATGCATACTGCATTCTACAGTACACATAGAAAGAGAAAAATGCCTCAAAGGATTGTTTTTGTGCAGAACGGTGCCCTTCCTGACACAACAACAATCCTGTTCATAATGTAGGCACCCTTGCACCATGATGCAAGGGTGTCTAGGCAGCGCACAGTGTGACTGCGCAGGGAGAAGGCATAAATGTGTCATATCTTAGTAGAGATGGTGCATTTCTTCTCTCTCCCTGTCACGCAGTGCAGCAAGTTGTCTTGCTGCCTTGTGTTGTGTGACGCCTTCGTTAATCTGCCCCTTGCTACATAGTTGCCTCACATACTCACATGGAATGTAAGCGCAATGATCTGGGGGTCGCATTTGGGACATCTGAGACAATTTATCTGGATCCTCCATCGCCCCCTCTTTTGCTCATCAGAGCCTTCTTCTGATATTTAGCTTCCTTTTGCTGATTGTCATATACCTTTGACCACTTTGTTAGCCATTAGCCATTTTTTCTGACTTAAGCAATCTGAGTTTCTCAAACCCTTTCTGCCATCCTTCACAGATTTTCATTTTCAACCATCCACCTTTAAACTCTTTTGCCAAGTTTCAGTCCCTATGCCCACAGATCCACCCTCAGACTACTGTGCCAGCATCTGTCCGTGTCTCCTACATTTAGATGTGAGAATGTAACAGTCCTGGCTTTTTATTAACTTTGCAGGCTCAGATTTTTTAGGAAATTCTTACCAGTTCTATACATGGGCTGAAGAGGTGGGGGTTTCCAGGGGTTGGCAGTACAAGAAGCTTGAATAAGAACCATTTACAAAAAGGACATCCTAATTTATGTAGACTAGACTCACCTAGGTGTCCTCTTGCTCCTGGTTTTCTTCCTTCACCTCCAGGTGTTTCTGTCTCTTTAGGTGTCGGCCCTTCTCCTGATCTGTTCCAACTCCAGCTTTTCCGGGTTCTCTTGGATCTCCTGATCCTCATCCTGGCCCTGATCTAACTAGTTCTGGTCACCCTGGTACTGGTTTCCTGAATCTGGGATCCAGGTTGTAGTTCTTCCTGACCCTGCTCTTTGCTCATCCTTGCATTAGCCCTTCCTGGTCCTCCTGGTACTAATGATCCCCATCCTGATCCTGCAGATGTGCTGAGTCCTTATCCACCTTGCCCTGCTGACCTGCTTGTCATCTTGGACTAACTTGTCCACGTTATCCTGATCCTCCTTGTTCAGGAAATCCTGTTCCTAGCTGTTCTAAGCCACCCAGCTTTGTCACCATGGCTGCTGTCATCCTGGCCTTCCTTGTCCTCCTTTTCCTCCTCAATATTGGTCTGCAAGGTCCTGATAATCTGGGCCACTATGAACTGAGCTGCCTTTTCCCTTGTTTGTGGTCCCACTGGTCCTAACTGCCCTGAATTGCTTAGCTTTTGTCTTGTTGGTTCTGTTTGCCTAGTCATCTCTTTATTCTTCAGGTCCTGTTCTCCGAGTCTTTCACACTCTCAGTCTGGTTTGCCTAGCAAAGGTCTTCCTGTTCATGATCCTGGCAGTCAGTGTTTTCTTCCTGGTTTTGTGCCCACTAGATTTGATCCTTTAGTTTCTGGTTCTCCTTGTGTGAGTCTTTGTTTACCTAATCCTCTTGGTTCCGGCCTTTCTAGTCATCCTGGCCTTTTCAGGCCCCCTCCTTCTAGCTTTTTTCTTTCCTGATCATCTTGACCCTTGACCATTTATCCTGGTTTTTCTGAGTCTTCTCAGCCCGCTTATCTGATTCCCAGTTCACCAGTTTCCGGTGCTGCTGGTCCCATCTGTCTGCCTGACCTCTTATTTCCTGCCCGTCTGAGGCTTTGCCCTCTTAGCTCTTGTCTTCCTGCTTTGGATCACCCTTTTCCTCCTGGCCCTATGCCTTGTCCTCATGGACCTTCTGGCACTGCCCTCCTTGGTCTGGGCCCTCGTGGGCCCGGTTCTCTTTGCTTGGGTCCTTCTGTGTCTCCTCATTTTGGTCCTGGTCCTCCAGGACATCCGGATCCAGTCCCCTTAGTCTTCCTGGCTCTTGCTTTTCTCGTCCTCCTGATCTTCCTCACCCTGGTCCTACTACCCCAAGATCCTGGTCTATCTGCTCCACTTGGTAATCCGGGCCCTGGTCATAGTCCCGCTGGCACTCCTAGGCCTGTCCCTTTACCTGTTGGTGTTCATCCTTCCCATCCTGCTTGCTCTGGTCCTCCTGGCTCTGTTTTTTCTGGTTTTCTTGCTATTGACACCCTCATGCTCCTTGTTTATCCAGGGGCCCTGCCCTACTGGCTTGGCTGTTGTTTTCCTAGATCTGATCCTGATCCTCTTGGCACTGGTTGTCTTTCTGCTTATCCTTGTGCTGCTACACAAAGTTATCATTGTCCTCCTTTATCTGGTCCCCTTGGGCCTGGCAATCCTGTTGCTCATCTTCCTGGCCATCCTGTTTCCAGCTCTGTGTCCTGGCCCTGCAGTCTGTGATAATCCTGGCCTTGATGTCCCTGGGTCCTGATCCTCCTGATCCTTCCTTTTCTTCTCAGCATGGTCGTCCTGGTCTTGGTACTCAAGGTCTTGAGCCTCTTTGCCCTGATCTTCCTGGTCCCCTTAGTTCTTTGTTTCCTGGTCCTCTTAGAACTTTTCTTTCTGACGTTGGCTCTCTGTGTCCCTGGTATCAACTACCTGGCACTTCTGGCCAAGGTCATGCTAGTCTGGTTTTTCACAGTCATTGTCCTTCTCCAGATTCTGTGCCCATTGGTCCTGATACTCTTGGTACGGTTCCTTATAGTTTGGGCTCTCCTGGACCTGACTCATTTGCTATCTTAGTTTTGGTCTCCTTGGTCCTGGTCCTTCTTGTCCAATTGTGCTTGTTATCATAAACATTGCCTTTTGGCCATCATGGACCTTTCTGTTTCCCACTGTTTTGGCCCAACTGGCCCTGTTCCTTTGTGGTCCGCTTGGTCTTAGTTACCTTGACCTGGTTCTCCTCACCATCAACCTCCTAAACCTGGAACCACAGGTCCATCCTTCTTGTGCCCTGGCACTCTTAGTCTTTGTCTTCCTGTTTTGGGTTGTCTTTGTACTCCTGGGCCTGTTTCTTGTCCATTTAGTCCTACTGGTACTGCAGCCATTGATCCAGGTACTCTGGATCCAGGTTCTCCTTGCTCGGGTCCTCCTGAGCCTGTTCATTTTGGTCCTTGTCCTGAGCCCACTACTGTCCATTCCACTCTTCTTCCAGATGCTGGTTGGCCTTCTTACCTTGGATCCTCCTCACCCTGGTCCTGCTACTTGTAATTTGGCCTGGGTGGAACTTGCTGCAAAGTTACCAAAAACCTCTGTAAGATTTTGCGGAATTTTGCCAACAGGCGTAACAATGCTCTCCCTGCAGCTTTTTTTCCACACTAGTAGCACATTCCGCACTGAAAATCAGCGCTAATGGCATGTGGTGTGCATGTACGTGGCCATTTTGGTTTACCTGCTTCTGATTCTCCTCCTGGCCTGCTTCTAATCCTCCCCCATCTGATCACCCCAATCTTAATCCCACCTTTCATATATTTATTTGTATCACTGTGTTTTTCTATGTGTTTATTTTTTATACGTTTGTCAGTGATTTTTATTTTTTTGTGACTTTTTATACTTTGTTTTTTGTTTTCCTCTCCTTTTGTCCACCTCCTCCTCCTGTTCCTTCCTTTTTCCGCTATGACAGAAGCAGGCAGCAGCAGCGCCAGTGCCACCCGCACCCCCTGTGGGCATAATTGGCATGTAGGGGTGCAGCCCCGCCCCAATTTTCAGCAAGGTGGAGGTGGCCGCACTCGTCTTTTGGGTACAGCGCCACCTCCCTGTATGTTGACAGCAGGAGGCAGACCCATCAAAGGTTACACCCTACCAGAGCGTCGGCTGCTCTGGGGAGAGTGTGGTGGAGTGTGCGCCACAACACAGGGGTGTAGCACACAGAGCAGCAGCTGATGCACTGTACTGGAAGCAGGATCTGCTAGGTGTCAAGGTTGTGGGGTTCGGTGATTAACGTTTATTTCTTTGTTTTCCCCCAAAATTCTTTTTTTTAAATAACATGATCACATGATCACACTCAGAGGTAAGTTAAGTTAAGTTTACGGGATGTTATTGGCACACATATATCGCAAAAGATCCTCTCCAGGCAGTCAGGTAAGGAAGGAGCCACTCCAGTTTAAAATGCTTTAAAGATTATTTATTTTTGGCAGTGAAACAAGACGCGTTTCGACCT
This sequence comes from Calotriton arnoldi, assembly GCA_963921515.1. Lineage (NCBI taxonomy): Eukaryota > Metazoa > Chordata > Amphibia > Caudata > Salamandridae > Calotriton > Calotriton arnoldi. The sequence goes on along the minus strand of CAWUFW010018115.1, from coordinate 69,550 downwards.
CACACGGGGTCTTGGTCACATGACCTTGTATTACAGCTGCAGTCTTTTAAACCCGTCAGACATGACGGACTGTTTAATGGACATAGAAAAAAGTGCAATTTGGAATATATACACGTGATAAAGTGCAGTGGTGAAATTGATTTTTTTTTTTTTTTTACATTTTTGCAGTTTAAAATAAAATGTTACTCATGTAATTTTGTAAATGACATTACATTTTGTAGTTATATTCTGCTGTGAACATATAGTATGTTACTGTACTGTTTTTAGGTTTGATCCTTTAGTTCTCAATGGTCAAATGCAGTACTACTGATCACCCCGTGTATTTCCAATTTTTTACAGTGGAAAACAAGAATGAAATGTGTAAAATCAAAGTTAATTAAAGAGATTGTTATCATGTACAAGAACTCATGATTGTTAGCAGGCAGTCTCGGTATAGTACCTGATACTGATAACTTAGTATTTAGGCACTGACTCTGGTTTTAAGATATATACAGTTTGACAAGGTGGCATCAAGTGGAATCGCAATTCAGTTTCATTTGTGATTTAATTACATTTGTTTGATCAATACTTAAACTGAATGTAAGGCATCATGGTGTAGTACCCACATTGATTGATTACTAAACAAAGATTCCAGTTTGAACAAGGAGTGACGACAGTTACCAAGTAACATCTTCGTTCTCCGGTGCTCGTATATTTAAAGGTGACTTGGTAGAGAATTAGTTTAGTGCCATTCGGTGCGGCCTGCATGAAAAAATAATAGTGACATATATCGATTAATCATGTGTAAGGCAGTATACAATAAAGCACATTCAAAACAACAATTGTTGAAGCAAAAGATTAGATTGATCAGGGTGATACTCATTGACAGTGCACATTTTAAATTACATGGGAAAATGTGCTAAAAAAGACCAGAAGCTGATCTGTTGGGCTGGGCGGCTGCCTCAAGATTGATATGTTTCAATGTCCTAAATGTGAATGCAGTTCCTCGTCATTATTCAACCCTTCAGGGAAGGCAGAACCTGCATTCCTGAGGGCAGATACTCTGTCGCCAACTCTTGGATGTTTCAGTACTGTGTCTAAGCCAAAAAATGTGGCTTTGGTCCAGTCACTCTGATGCACTTCTTGGAAATGTTTGGCTGTACTGTACTTGCAATCATTGTTGGCGATTGCCCTCAAATGCTCAAGTGTGCGTTTCTTAACTGGGATAGTGGTCGACCCTATGTACCATTTGCCACAAGGACAAATGATTGCATAGACTACAAACTCAGTGTTACAGTTGATTAACTTAGTGATTCACAACTTCTGGTTTGTTCGTGCCAATGTCACCTCTTTGACGTTGCTGCTGTGTTTACACGCTTTGCAACGCCCACAAGTGTAGAAACCTTTGTTTAGTCCTAACCAATTGGCCTTTCGAGGTGCAAGGTGGCTTTGGACAAGCATGTCTTTGCTAGAGACATTCTTCTGAAAAGTGATGGAGGGAGCCTGGCCTATCACTTCTTTAAGGATGGGATCTAGTTTTAAAATATCCCATCTTTGCTTGAGAATTCTTTTTAAGTTGCCTGCTTGGCTGTTATATTTGGTGATGAATCTAATGGTATTCTTCCCTTGCTCATTTTTGTTAGATTTTTTGGATGGTTTGTATAGGGCTTGAGCTCTGCTGATTTGTGAGACTTTCTGCTCTGCCGTTTGTAGCGCTTCTCTGGGGTAGTTTCTGGCTTTGAGTCGCTCAGTCATACTCTTTTTGGTATTTTCATAAGACTCATCAGAGCTGCAATTTCTTCGGGCCCTGAGGAACTCACTGAAGGGGATGCTCCACTTAAGATTGGGTGGGTGGCAGCTCGAAGCATGCAAAATGGAATTCCCTGCAGTGGTCTTTCGGTGTAATTCTGATGTCAGAATGCCTTCACTTGCAATCAGTTTCAGATTCAGGAACACTATGCTGCTCTTGAATTTTTGAAATGTAAACCTGAGGTTAAGTTTGTTCTCATTCAATTTTCCCAAAAATTCATCTACATCTTTTTCCTCACTATCCCACACAAAGAAAATGCTTCAATATATCTAAGCCAAATACTGACATTATTGGTCCACTTTTCAAGTTCATTGTTCCAGAGTACCTGCTTCTCCCACTAGCCTACCAAAAGATTGGCGTAGCTGGGGATGAAGCAAGTACCCATAGAAGTTCCCTGTATCTGTCTATACAGTTGTTGATTAAATAAAAATACATTTTCTGTGAGGCAGATCTCGATCATTTGTAAGAGCATATGGGTGTGTTCTATCTGATGAATACTCCTGGTTTGTAGGAAATGTTTGCATGCCATCAAGCCATCATAGTGTCTGATGCTAGAATATAAACTTTCTACGTCTAAAGTTACTAGCCATTAGTTATCACCCCAAAACACATTTTCAATTTTCTGAAAAAAATCCTTAGTATCCCTGACATATGAATTCAATGTTTTAACAAAGGGAAACAAAAAATGATCAACATACACAGATGTATTCTCAAAAATGCTATTTTTAGAAGATACAATGGGATGCCCTGGTCGTTCTGTGGGGTTCTTGTGGATCTTTGGTAGGAGGTAGAGTATGGGAATAACTGGTGTGTCATTTTGAGAAATTAGAACTCATCCCAATTAAGTAGTCGTTGTTCATGCTAATTGCGTAGCATGTTAGTATACCTCTCTTGGAGAGTCTTAGTGTATGTTGGATCTACTCTTGCATAGCAGGTTTTGTCATTTAACTGGCGAAGCACCTCACTGACATAACTGTCCCCTTGCCAGAGGACAATGTTACCTCCTTTGTCGAAGGTTTAATGATTATATTGTCATCTTTTTGTAAGGCAATTACTGCTTTCCATTGTTCATTAGATAGGTTCCTGCTTTTGCATGGTTGTTGTGATAGGGTCAGTATGTCTTGTGTTGCCATGTCATTGAAGATGTCTATGTTGTCTCTGGCTTTTTGGGGGACATATTTAGAGGGTGCCCTAAACTTAGTGTCTCCCGCCTCTCCGGTGTCAATTCCAAAAAGGGTAGGTATCTCCTTACGGGTTTGGGTGTCAAAGGGATCCCTGCTTGAGATGGGTGTGTTCATTTCTATTGGTTCACCCATTTCACAGAGTGTATGTAAGGTGTTAATATCTGATATGGCAAGTGGCGATATGGATGTGTTTTGGTCAGATAGGATAGCCTGTTGTGTGTGTTTCTGTCGTAATGTGTGTACCTTATGCAATTTTAATTTGCGTACGAATTTGTACACACATATATATATATATTCACACACATGTATATATACATATATACATACACATACACACATACATATAAACACACACAGAGAATTATGTTTATTTTTTTCTAATTGTAAAAATAAACATATATTACACCGGTTAATAAGTGTGCAGGTTTATTTTTCACAATGTGAGTAAATATGTATTACCTACTAGCGGTCGCCAGTTAGGACCTAGTTTCCATAGGAAGAGAGTTTTTTGTTTTGCAACTAACTTTAGCACTGCTTGACAAATCTAAATGAAATTTTCAAAATGTATACTTTAGTCAGTTCATTTGCTGTGTGGAAAGTTTTGGCATGATTCATCAAGTAGGGGCCGAGAAAAAGGGGGGGTCCCAAAACACATTTTCCCCATGGTAATTCTCATATGGATTTTGAACACGACTACAGCCCGAACTGCAGGGCAGAATCACACCAAATTTGGCAGAAAGGTAGCTCTTAGTCCAGAAAGCACTCTTTTTGTGAGTTAGTGTAAACCTGTTCAGTAGTTTTATAGATATTAAAGGGCAAAAAATATAGAGCCCAGCATTTCCAGGTGCAGCGTTCCCCAGTTCATAATTCCCATATTTAGGTTACTATTAGGGACTACGGAGTCAGAGAACTGGTGTTGTCAAAGGCAATCAAGCAAAGGCAGTTTTCTGCGCTTGAAGTACCGCTTTGCTGCATCTTCTCTGATATGTCTGCCTCTGCAGCCAGACGGCAAAAAGACTTTGTTAAAACGCTCTACCTATTTAAAGTACAGGGTGCTCAAACAACAATTGTGCTGCAATCTAAATTGAAGGTTTTGGTAAACCTGTTCTGTAATGTCTCAGAGGCACAGGAGGTTCTGCAGATGATTTCTATAAGACCTAATTGTAATCACCATAAATTGTTGATATTAGGAGGTATCTGATGGCAGCTGGGTTAAATAATGTCCTTGATATCTCTGTAAATTACAGGATTGGTGATGGTGTGGAGGGGTGGGGTGTGGTGTGGTGCAACAGGGTGCAGTGTCATTGCAGCCAGTTTAGTTAAACTCACTCTGGGAGGGTAGTGTGGCAGCTCCCCCTCTCATTGGGGTGTTTTTTTTTCGGTGGCTTTCTTTCACTATATGTCTTTTCGTTGGGCACTGGTGGGTTTCAGGGTGCAGTGTGGGGGTGGGAGGTAGACACATATATCAAAAAAAGAGCAGACTTGTTACGAGTTCCCATTGAATAAGGTTACGGGGTCCTGAAATATCATTTTTTTTATACAAATTATTTCTAAACGGGTCATAAAATGAATTTGTTTGTGCAATGCAAATAGGATGATTAATAGATGCAAATAAGGTGCTTTGATGAGATGGCTGGGTTCTTTTTGTCCTGAAGTTTTGTTTTTACAAGAGACTCATCTTAAGGTATTCTCCCCGAAACTCTATATTCCGCGGCAGTATTTCCATGCTTTGTTTGCCTCAGCTGGTTTTGCAGTAAGAGGTGTTGCAATCTATTTGGGCAGAAGGATGGACTGGGTTCTCAGTGATATAATCAGAGACCCACAAGGTCAATGCATTTCAGTGAAGGCCACAGCTAATGGTCTCCACTTAAATCTAGTAAATTAATATGCTCCAGTGGTGGATGAGGTTGAGCCTCTGCTGCGGATTTATAAGATTCCTATTTGAGCAGGTGGGATGACTATCTTGGGTGGAGATTTCAATTTCATTCAGAGCATGCTTGGGATACCTCTAAAAAAGCAAAAGAAAACAATTAAAGCCTCGCACTAAAAAGGTTAGCAATACTCTCAATAGTGATTTTTACTTAATAGACCCTTGGAGGTTTGATCATCCCGGTAGTCAACTATTTACCTGTTTTCATACCGCTATCCCACTGCTTCCCGTACTGATTTTATTTTATTCTCTCCTTAAATCAAAAGGGCAGGTTATGCTATTTGTTTCGGTTAACGTAAACATTGGGTCACCTCAGAGCAATAGACCCAGGTGGCAGTTGGACTGCTAGTTATTATCAGATCAAGAATGGCTCATAGACATGAGTTTTTTCAAACAAATTGGCACACGGCTTCCTGGTTTTCCATCTGGAGAGCTTTTAAGGTCACAACCAGGGGGTGAGTTATCTCCTACCAGGCAAATCAACACAGGGAGCGTCGACAAAAAACTGTTCAGCTGCAATCAGCAGTAGACCATGCATCAGGGTTAAGTAGACCCTCATTGGCCATAAAAAGGCTAAGCAGAACCTGAGTTTTTTTTGTTCCACAAGAAATTACTAGTTCCGAGGTTTTTCACCAGCAATTTTCTGAAGAAAGCCAACAGATTGGGAGGTATTTGGCTTTGTCATTCCGGGTGACACAGAAGGCTGCATTTGTTTGGAAATTGCAGAATCCCGCTTTGGGAGATCTAGTTTCATGTAAAGATCAAGTTTCACATGTCTTTGTACACTACTATAAAGATGTTTACGAAACAAACTATTTTACTTTACAGTCCATTATACCTCAATATTTTCAAGCCATTAGAATACTGTGTTTGTCAGATTTTCAGGCCGAGAACTTTATGGCTACTATCTTGCTTACGGAGGCCAAAGATGCTTTGGCCACAATGCTGAATGGGAAGGCTTGCGATTATGATGGCTTCCCATTCAAATTTGATAAAACTTTCGCCATCGAACTACTGCCTTTCCTGACTGAATTATTTAATTTTGTTAGAGAAGGGGGAGAAGTTTCATTGGATTTTAAGGAATCAACTATTGTTAGTTTCTTTAAAAAGGGGAAGAATCCTAAAGATGTTAATTCATACAGTTTGCTTAACAGTGATTACAAGCTCTTTATGAAACTATGGGCAAGTCGTATCACGCCGCTTGCCCAGGTTTTAATTCATAGTGACTAGTCAGGTTTTTTGGAGGGCGGCTGATGGCTGCAAATACGGGCTTTCTAAGTCAGACGATTGACATTTTCTCAGTTTACCAGAAAAACACAGTAGTTATTGGAGTTGATGCTAAAAAAAAGCATTTGATCTGGTTAACTGGGATGCACTGTTTTTTGGTCTGAACAGATATTTGGTTTTCCTCTCCACTTTATTAAAATGCTCTCAAATGTATCTCATGGGGCCAATGCCAAACGTTTTGTCAACTCCGTTTAGCAGGCTCAGTGGTGATAAATAGGGGGACACGTCAGGGGTGCCCCCATCACCCATTTTAATCACTTTTTTTAAAGATCCTCTTGCGATTAGTATTAGGGGCTCCCAGGCTATTGAGGCCTCTCTTCCGAGGATGGCCAAGTTTAAAATGTTTGCAGATGAGGTTATTCTGTATCTGAAGCCAGGAAAGGGCAAGATTCAGCGGTTTTAGATGAATTTAATCATTTCAAAGATATCGGGCGTTATAAGATCAATCCAAAGAAAGTCACCCATTTGTGAGGTTTTAGAGCCCATAAAAGTTACTCCACTTCTCAATCTACTCCAAGAGTTTCAATATTCACTTTAAAATCTAATGGAAGATACACAACTTTTCCTTTAAGACCTTTCACTAATACGCTTGGAGGCAATTTTTAACGTATAGTCTCATTCGGATTATAGCTTGAAAAGGGTATACTATTTGAATCAGAATACCTTTATACACACTCAGTTCTTTTAGTTCAGGAGGAATTGGGAACATTTATAACTTATTGTAAATATCTCTTACAGGCATTTGGTTTTCCATAAAGATTGTTTATGTAATAATTGCACACTATTTAATTGATACATCAAACCAGTCCTCTGTAATAAGAAGAGGGCAAGTCTAAACCCCTGAACAAGGTCTTCCTCTTCAGTTTTTCCACATATAGATTTTTTTCTAGTTTATAATTTGTAGTGTGTACAATGGCAACAAATGTATATCTTGTTATGAATTTGAGCAAATGTTGCTTTAATTTCTCTTATGTCTTTGCTGAATTTGTATAATTGAATACCTATAGTCTACTAATACCACTTCATTTACTTCAGCCTGACTTTCAGGCCCAAAGTGAGCTATCTGGATTTCTTCAGAGATATTTGTATGTTCGGACCAAATGCCATGTAATAGAGCTTTATGCAAAACTTCCAAATACAGAGTTGGACTTCTTACAAAATACAGCCTTCTAACTAGATTGCACAATTTTGACTGATGCGTAGACAACAATCGAAAATGATGAAGAGTACTGTCACATATCTCTTTAGCGAAGCAAGCCAACAAATGTCCTTGTAGTTTTGATAGTTTCCTTACTCTACAGGGATCAAGAGTTTGCAAAATCCTGATTTTCGTTCTTAAACTTCCTCTATGAATCTTTCCGAGGAATGCTCTTAGCTTCTCTATTTACACTTGTCTAATGTTACATTTATTGCTGCACTGCCACTCAAACTGGAGCAGGACGACGTTGCTGTAAAATTCTGACCCTAATTATTTCATCAGTAATTCTAGACACTCATTTTTCCTTTGGTATGGCTGTACCTTGGTTCACCTCATATGACCGTCCATCTGTATCAACAGCAAACAATATGCTATTGGTTTGATAGTAGCTTTTATCAATAAAGTAAGCCACACTACACAAAGTGTGTTTCCACCCCCCAATAAGTATGCTTTAAAAATTGGTGTTATTGATTTGCTGCTATTGATAGCATTTCTTTTTCATACATGACACTAACCTGTGTAAAGTTCTCATTCGGTTCAGATGAGAATAAATAACTCCCTTTTTACTGCAAAAGCTTTATCATATAATACTGTCCACAAACTCTTTTTGTCTAATTCTACCTCCTCTCCATTTCGCTGGCTTAAATTCATAACATTGTTCACGACTCATGTGTGAAAGAGCTTTTGTTGAAGCTCCTTGAATTTCTTATTTCTTGGAGTCCAATTTTCTTGGACACTATATTCTATACTTTAGATGCTTAATTTTGGGACATTCACAATGTGGCAGTCACATCTTTGTTTGCCACACTATTATTTCTAACTACTTTTACTATATATTTTTCTATGGAATCCTTGTATGCTCTTACCAATTTTGTGTTTTTGTCTGTTGACTTCTTTCTACACAGTTTTGATTTGTAACGTTGCTCTTTTTGTAGTAGTATCCATGTTTGCTCTTCTTCTTTTTTGTGGCTTAGTAGACATTGTAAAAGGTGTCAAACACTCGCAGAACAAGGATAACAAAATGGAAAAAAATACGCTTTGAAAATACATATCTCCACTAATATTACGTACTATAAAATGTTCAATAAGTAATAACATAATTTTATTTTATAGTTAATGTCCAGCCATTGATGCAGTATGTTGTACGTGCTTTGGTGTAACTAGTAGCTAGTATCAAAAAAAGGAAGAGAGGGGACTGAGAGCAGATAAAGGTCCAGTGCCCGTGCTCCAAAACTGCAGTCAAATCAAGGCCGGGGGTCACTGTTCCTAATAGTGAGACGTAGACCGATCAGGAAGGACAGTCAATTGGGGCCAGATGTCAGTGTGATTTTGCATGTGCAAACAGGTTTGTGAACCCGTTTGCGTATGCAAAATCACTGTTGGCCATGTATAATTCCTAAATAGCGAGTCACAATTTATTTGCGACTCACTATTTAGGAATTGCGAGTCGCAATTAGGAAGGGGCGTTCCCTTCCTAATTGCATCCGCAATGCTATGTGTGAATGTTTTGTGACCGCAATTGCGGTCGCAAAACACTCGTAAATTACCACCCTCTTCAAGAGGGTGGTAATGCAGTCGCAATTTGGAAGGGGTCCCCAGGGGACTCCTTCCACTTCGTGACTGTCTCTAAAAATATTTTTAAAGGGCAGGTAGTGGTCCCAGGGACCACTGCCTGCCCTTAAAAAATTAAACGAAAACGTTTCATTTTTTTTTTTTAAATGCATCCCGTTTTCCTTTAAGGAAAACAGGCTGCATTTAAAAAAAAGCTGCTTTATTAAAAAGTAGTCCCAGACATGGTGGTCTGCTGAGCCCAGCAGGCCACCATCCCTGGGAGGGCTGGCATTCCCAATGGGCTCGCAAATTGCGAGATGCTCATTAATGTTAATGAGCCTCGCAATTTGCGACCCCATTGGGAATCGCAAAACAATGTAAAAGGTGGGGGGGGCGTACCGTTCTTATATGAGTGTCCAAGGTTCTCATCATAGCCATAGATGGTCTCACATTCACAGGGATTGTGATAAGATGGTGTGTGTGGTGTTAACCAGGCACTATGAGGTCAATTTAAGTTCTGGGCAATTGTACTAATGGTCATTGCTAGGGAGTGTGCTGGGGTGTCCACTAGAAATGGCTACACTGATATTTCATGAAATATGGCACTTGTGTGTAAGAGTACATGGTCACTGTTCAGTCCAGAGTATCTCGTCATTTAGGCCTTGTTTATGTTTACAGAGGCGAAACACGCAACGTTGTTCTCTTTTGAACAATGATGTTGCATTCTATGATGGGTCAGCTTCCAGGACTGTCTACCTGAGGTCGTCTGGTGTGTGTTTTAACTAGTTAATATAACTGCACATCCTGGTTGCGCTGCGTGCACAGCGAGTGGTACTTCTATGTTCCTCAAGCCTGGTCCTGATGGCCCTAGTTGTCTTCTCTACATAAGGGAGGTTGCAAGGGCAGGTGATAAGGTATACACAGTTTTTAGTGTTACAGTTGGTGTATTGTCTTTACATCCATACAAAGTTGTTGGCCAGGTTCAGTTCTTTTGAATGTGTGGTAATGGGACAAACACTACAGGATTCACATGGATAGTGTCCAGTCACTGGCGGTAGCGCACATAGTGTGGATTGTGTCAGGTTTCTTCTGGATTTGGGTCTGATGTGTACTAGTTGGTCTTTCAGGTTCTGTGTTCCCTTGAATGCGAATCATGGGCATGCCAGGCTCATACCACCTGTATTTAAAATGTTCAAATGTTTTAAAATGATATTTTTTATTTTATTAGACAGGGGTGTGAAAGTTATCACACACGTCATGATATCTTCCGTGGGTCTAGTTGTGTATTCTAACAGGGCTTTGCGGTTATACTATCCACTTGGGTACATTATTGACCCTATAAGTAGCATTAATCTGACTGGGGAGTCTACAGAATAAAGATGAATCTGATATCCCCTGCCAGTTTTAACCCACCACTATCACACTCCACTCATTATTCCCACTTTGGACACCCTTACACTCATCTGACGGCAACCAAATCAAAAGATCTTCACTAAAGTGACCCTTCGGGGACCCGTGGGCATTGCGGCGCCGGCCAGACGAGAAGCACTAGCCTGATGATGAAGCATGACATCCTTAGGGATGTGTGAGGGCAACAAGAAACAGTTTTGTTGACTGTCCTTCCTGATCTGTCTACACCTCACTATTAGGAACAGAGACCACCCCGGCCTCAATGTAACTGTTAGCTAGTCTCTCCACACCAGTCCACAACAGTCTTTCTGTCCCTTCAGGGGTGCAACTGGGGGTGATTACCCACTAGACACCAGGGATTTTTTTCCTTTTCATAAAAATGTAGGGGTGGGGGCTGCCCACCAGGACATGGCAATTCTCTCACGCCAAATACATCTTTTAAGCTGTTCTCTCTTCCCTGGGGGCATATTGGGGATAATAACCCCCAGCCCGCCACTCCAGGGAGACAGAAAGCCCACTAGACACAAGAGATTTCTTATTTTCAAATAAAAATATAGTGGTAGTGGCTGCCCAGCATGAGCATGGCCATGCCCCAACTTCAAGTAAATGGAACAACCCAGTTTGCACCCCGAAGGGGTAGAAAGCCCACAAGACACCAGGGAATGTTTTAATTTTTTAAGGATAGGGGTGGGGTTGCTCAGCCCATGTAACAGTGGCATAAGTCTTTCTGCTCCCCCTGGGGACAGATGGGGTAATAACCCCTGATCTGCCCCCCCCAAGAGGGCACAAAGCCCATTAAATGCAAGGGAATGTTTTTATTTTTTTAAATGCAGGAGACGGAGATGTCCAGCATGGGCATGGCCATGCCACTCTCACCCAAACTACATGGGGAAACATTCTTTCAGCCCCTCCTGGGGGGCAGATGGAATAATTAACCCCTGGATGGGCAGCAGGGCCACTAGACCCTGAATTCATGCAATATTCTTTAGGGGGTACAAACGGGCATGGGCCATGCTCTTCCCCAACCCTGGGTCCAATTAGACTTTCCACCCCTCCTGGGGGATGGTTAGGGTATTCACCCCAATCTGCCACTCCACTCCCGGGGAGCAGAAACCCCACTAGACACCAGGAATTTTTAAAATGGCTCCAAAATTAACAAAAGGATGGGGCGACTTACCCTGGCATCGAACTATATCCCTGCCCCAGGTGTGTCAATAGTGTCTTTCTGCCCTCCCAGGGATGGATAGGAACCATGTTCCGATTGGAGAGGTTGCCCCAGACTTGCCCCCGGGGGGTAAAAATCCACCTGATACTAGGGATTTTACCTTTGGGGCAAAATAAAGTGGTGCAAGCGTTAAAACCCTGGCGTTGGCCACACTCCACCCCAAAAGAGGCAAACCAGTCTCAGCACCCACGGGGTAGGCAGAAGGTGTGCCCCCAATTTGCCCCTGGGAGTAGAAAGTCCACTGAATGATAGGAATATATATTTTTTAATAAACCAATGGGGTGGGTCTTGCCCATCCTAACATCAGGTCCCACCCTCACCCCTAAAACCTCAATAGTCTTTCTGACCCTGTAGACAAAAGCATCCCATTACAATGGCAAGCAAGAGGACATTTGATTCTTTTGGGTGTTTTTACATATGGACCAGGAAACTGTGGCTAACTCCCAATATCTCCCCACTTGCAATGGTGAACGGCTGCACTTTTTTGGCTTGAGTAGTCTGCCACCTGGAAAAAGCTACCAAACCCTGATTGTTCTGAAAACTAGACATCCAGGGGAGTCTAGGATGGAGTGCTGTGCATGCATTCCATCAATCCGTACTTTTTTAGTGTGCTAATCCTCCCGAAGGGTATCCAGGTGCTGCATGAGGTGGAGCTACTCCAACAGCCAATCCACTCCTGAAATTGGTGAGGGAGGTAGAGGTTAGGAGGTGGAAGGGGAGGGTGTTCCAGGTTTTGGCTTGAAGGAGGGAGAAGGCGCATCCTCTGGCTCCGATACGATGGATGCTGGGGACAGGGGTGAGGTCCAGGGAGGCAGACACCAGGTGTCTGGTTGGCTGGTGGAAGGTCAGGCGGTTGTTCAGGAATTCTGGTCCTGTGTTGTGGAGGGCTTTGTAGGCATGCGTGAGCAGCTTGAAGTGGCATCTTTTCTTGACAGGGAGCCAATGCAGGCTACGGAGGTGGGGTGTGATGTGGGATCATCTGGGCATGTCCAGGATGATTCTTGCTTCTGCGTTCTGCATTGTTTGGAGGCACCTGTGGAGGAGGGTGGTGGTTCTGGCATAGAAGGCATACCCGTAGTCAAGTCGTCTGGTGATGAGGGCTTGAGTGAGGGTTCTTCTGGTGTCTGTTGGGATCCATCTGAAGACTTTACGGAGCATTTGAAGGGTATTGAAGCAGGTGGAGGCAACCAAGTTGACCTGTTGTCTCATGGAGAACTTGCTGTTTAGGAGGATTCTGAGGTTGCGGGCATGCATGGTGGGGTTGGGTGGCGGTCCGAGGGCCACCAAGAGTGAGCCCAGAGAAGAGGAGATCTTCGGTTTTGTCAGTGTTGAGTTTGAGGCAGTTGGCTCTCATCCAGTCAGCGATGTCGGTCATGGCGTTCTGTAAGTTAGCTCTGGTGGTGTCCATGTCTTCGGTGAGGGAGAGTATGAGCTGGGTAATGTCAGCGTAGTAGATGATGTTGAGACCATGGCTGTGAGCGATAGGTGCCAGTGGAGTCATGTAGACATTGAACAGTGAGGGGCTGAGTGAGGAGCGCTGGGGTAAGCTGCACTGGTGCTCTTGGGGTGAGAGGTGTATGGCAGGAGACAGATTCTCTGAGTGTGTCCGGTGAGACAAGAGGATAGTAGCTTGAGGGCATTACCATAGATGCTGATGTGGTGAAGTCTTTGGATGAGGAGGTGGTGGGAGACGATGTTGAATGCCGCTGACAGGTCTATGAGGGTCAGGTCTGCTGACTCACCACGGTCAATGATGGCTCTGAAGTCATCCGTGGTGGCTATAAGGGTGGTTTCTGTACTGTGGTTCGGGTGGAAGCCGGATTGGGAGAGGTCAAGGAGGTGGTTGAATTCCAGGTAGTCTGTGAGTTGGAGGTTGATGGCTTTCACTGGTACCTTGGCTGGGGAGGGGAGGAGCAATATTGAGTGGCAGTTCTTGACATCAGATGGGTCAGCTGTGGGATTCTACAGAAGGGGTTTCACTTTGGCATGCTTCCAGGTTTCGAAGAAGGTGGTGTAGCTGAACGCCGAGTTGATGATGCTGGTGAGTGGAGAATCTGATTTCTTTGTGTCTGAGGTTGAAGGCGTGGTGGGGCAGGGGTCAGTCAGAGCTCCGGAATGGATGGAGGACATGATGGATGTTGTGGTTTCGGTGTAGAGAGGTGTCTAGTCAGTCAGGCTGTAGGGCAGGACGTTGGTGGGAAGAAAGGGGGGTCCGGCTGCAGTTTTTGGGGTTTGAAGTTTATGTAGATTTTCGCAATCTTGATGTGGAAGACGTTGACGAGTGAGTTGCAGAGGGACTGGGAGGACTGGATGGTGTTTGACGGCATCTGAGGAGGGGAATTCTCTGACAATGTGGTGGTCTATTCAGATAGGTGGACGTTGGCTTGATTGACCTCATCGGATGTGTGGAGGGTGGTGGCATTGAGGGTGGTCATCCATTACCATTCGGTAATGGCATCCCAGCTTTGGCGAGCGGTGGGGTGGCCGGGTAACGGTGGCCTGTTGGGTGACAGCGATGGTGAAATGGTTGATGCTGTGGTCTGTTGAGGTGAGCTCAGTTGTGTGGCTGAACCGGATCTTGTTGCGGGATGTGAAGATGGGGTCGAGGGTGTTGTCGTCAATGGGGTTTGTGATGATCTGTTTGAGGCCCAGGTTGTCCATGGAGTCTAGCAGGGTGGCCAAGTTGGTGTCTGAGGGGTCTTCAAGGTAGAAGTTGAGGTCACTGAGGAAGAGATAATGTCCAGATTCCAAGGCGAGGTGGGCAGTGATTTCAGAAATGGAGTTGCAGAATGGGAGGTCAGGGTCTTAGTGGTCTGTAGGCAAGAGTTCCTCTGACAGTTAAATTGGCATTGGCGTGGAGGTGGAAGTTGAGGTGTTCCATGTCTGGTAAGGGGGGGGTGGTCAGATGTGGTGAGCCTGATGGTGTCCTTGTGGATGATGACAGTTCCTCCTCCGGGTCTGCCTGGCCGGTCCCTGTGGGTCATTTTTTTGACGGTTGGACTGGCAGTGGCTATTTTGGGGCTGAGGAGTCCTTGAGCCAGGTCTCTGTGAGGAACACTACGTCGGGGCTGGTGGTGGTGATGGTGACTCAGAGTTCGATGGCATGCTTGGTCAGGGAGTTGACATTGAGTAGCATGCCTTGTAGTTTGGGCTGGTGGTTGGTGGACTTTGTGGGGGCCCGTGGCTCCGTGGAGTCGCAGGAGAAGTGGCAGTGGAGGTAGTCAAAAGCTCCTTTGGTGTCTATGTGTGAGCGGGTGCAGCAGAGGGTTCTACTGCATCCTGGTTCCATTCCTCGTAGAGCAGAATTGGAGTAGCGGTGGACGGTCAGTGAGCTACAGTTGAGGCACGGACAGGCGCAGATGGGCTTGCCTTTGGCATACCTTCTGCCACACCATTTTCTTCCCCACAATGTCCTGCAAACCTCAAACTATGACTGAAACACATTTTCCTCACATTTCTGTAAAAAAAACTTCAAGAATCCGCAAAAATACACAACATTCCTACCACAAAGCATTGACACACTTGTGCCTATAAAAATGTTATGCCACTTGTGTGGTTGGGACAAGTGCCAGACAGGAACGGATCAAACCAAGGTCAATAGGAGTCCCCTAGAAAGGGCTCCCATTGACCTTGGTTTGATTACTTACTGTCCCGAGCACTAGGCCCAGCCACACAAGTGGCACATATATATATATAAATGTATGTATGTATGTATTACCTACTGGCAGTAGCCAGTAGGTAGTTATAATTAGGACCAGTTTCCATAGGAAAAGCGTTTTTGATTTACTTATATCTTTGGCGCTAATTTACGAATCTTCATGAAATTTTCCCCAAAAAGTGTCAAGTTAGGTCTTGTTGTGCATGGAAAGTTTCTGGGTCATCAAGCGGGGGCCGAGAAAAAAGGGTGTCAAACAAAGTGCATTTTCCCATGTTAATTCCCATGGGTCATTTGAACACGCCTACAACCCGAACTGCTGGATGGAATTACATCACATTTGGAAGGCAGATAGATTTGGTCATGCTGAGCATGCTTTGTGTTATTTGGTGTAAATATGTTCAGTAGTTGTTGAGAAATTTAAGAAAATACAGTTAGTGATATCTGTGGCCATGGTTAAATCGGGACGATTTCGCCGTTTATCCGAGTGCGCGCGCCAACAGGAATGCTGTAATTGGCTGGTCGCAACCTGTACAGAAAGTTGCAGACACCATTTTATGGATCGGGGAACGGTTCACAGGGCTGAAAATATGGGATGAAGCTTATAATAGGGCTTAGGCTAGAGGTACTCTGACCCCATGTTTGACAAATGGGAATGTTAATAACATGTTATGTGTTGAAAATGGATTTTTTTTTACCACTCACGATATTTGCAAATACGCTGCAACTATCAGCATGGTCCCCATGTAATGTCGCAAGGAGTTCACGAATTTTGCAGCAGCATCACAAATATTGGTGAAAAAATGAGAAAAATGCATATACACACCCACCTATTCTTTTCCTATTACCGACCTCTCACAGAAAGACAGTCGTTCAGGCCCTTGTCACCTCCAGATTGGACTATGCCAATGTGCACTATCTGGGTCTTCCAGAGTCTATACTCAATAGACTGCAAGTCGTGCAGAACGCGGCAGCCAGAGCAGTCCTGAGACTTGGACCTAGAGAGCGGATCTCCCACCATCTGAAGAATCTGCATTGGCTGCCTGTCTGATGCAGAGTACTCTTTAAAGCATTGGTCCTTGCTTTTAAAACTCTGCATGGCATGGGGGCACATTATATCCGCAGAAGAGTTTCATACTACGTACCCGGCCGATCCCTTAGATCAGCACACCAACATCTAATTGTCATCCCCAAATGTTTCAGAGCCCGCCGAGGTGGTCGCTCGTTCCAAGTGCAAGTGGCTAGATTCTGGAACAAGCTACCTCTTTCGCTGAGACAAGCCACAAGTATACTGGCATTCAGGAAACAACTGAAAACCTGGCTGTTCCAGCATGCAGTTTAATGGCCATCCGCCTCGGGACCGTTGCTTCACCCCTGGCTTCTGTATTTTCTGTCTTAGCGCCGGGATACTCTGTTGAGTAGCTGTGCGCTCTATAAATCCATTTTTAACATAACATAACCTGCAGTTTTGCTTAAACGCTCACACACCTTCTCACAGACACCCATGCACCTAGTGACAGACCCATTCAGAGACTCATACACCTACTCACAGTCCCACTCTGACACTAACACACCCACTCACAGACTCACAGACCCACTTAGAGACTCATGGACCCACTCACAGACCCACTAATGCACTCACTCACAAACCTACTGAGACACTCATGCACCCACTGACAGACTCACTCAGACTCAGACGTACCCACTGACAGACCCAATCAGAGACTCAGACACCCACTACAGATGTATGCAGACACTAAAGCACCCACTCACAGAGCCACTCAGAGACTCAATACCCAATCACAGACCCACTCAGACACTGATGCACCCACTCATAGATCCATTCAGAGATTCGGACACGCATTCACAGATGTACCCAGTCACAGACCCACTCAGAGACTCCGGCATGCAGTCACAGACCCACTGAGACACTGATGCACCCAGTCGCAAATGCACTGAGAGACTCAGGCAGCCAGTCACAGACCCAGTCAGGCACTGATGCACACACTCACAGTATCTCACAGAAACTGAGACAGGCACTCACAGAATCATTCAGACAGTGACGCACCCTCTCCCAAAGCCACTCAGTCGCTTATAGAGCCACTGAGAAACACACTGAAACACTCATGCAGCTGTCCCAGTTGCCACTCGAAGTCATACACACTGAGACAGACACATTGAGAGAGGCATACATGTTTTTATAGTTATTTAGATAGTAATGTATGTAGTGTGATGCTTAGAATCAATTTTAGTAGTTATAAATTTTGAGTGTGCTGTTGGCTATTGAATGTCTGCTTTTGTGTTGCATTTTCACAACATGTTTGTGAATATCGCGTCCCGAATATTTAAAAAAATATATATTTAGAATGAAAATGAAGAACATTTTTGACAATATGGCGGCTCTGAGAAAAGCCTTTGTGTTCATTGTGTATATATGAAAGCATAAGACCGTATGCAGAGTTTCAGGTTGCTAAGAAACACCTTGTTGCCTTCGCTGGTAAAGTGAACTCCATCACTTATGTGGATTCCATACATGTCAAAACACAGGTTATTGTTGTTGATAGAGCCCATGTTATGGTCTCTGAGAAATGCAGAAACAGTTTTATTGACAGGTTTCCTGGCTTCGTCAATCTGTGGAGAGAATTGATTAGACCATTTCCATGACTGCCTTTGGCATATGTTGGAGTACACTAAGACAGTGTGAGGGAAAATTGCCATTAATTGGCCAGAGGTCTCCTTCATTGCTATTTCCAATCCTACCCCAGTAAGACTGGCTAGGTTGTTTCAACCACAGTGCAAAATTAAGAGGTCTGAATGTTGGCAATCTCTAATTCTCTCAACCGAAGGTAGCAATTTGTGCCACCATAACCCTCTCTGGCCAATCCATTTAATGCCCACATTAACCCAACCCAAGTCGCTGTCAATACTACTCTTTCTAGCAGTTTTCCTAGCCCAGAAGACATATCTGTGGCGCACAATCCACTCTCTAACCATTTTGCAGTGATGCAGCAGTAGCAGACAGGAGAAGGCTGGTGCTGAATGAGGCAGTTTTCCAAACGAAAGGCAGTTAAAATTGAGGTGTTCTCCTGGTTTAAAAAAAAACACATATTTGATTGAATGTTGTGAACATATAGGTAAATAAAATTAGGTAGTGTGTTCAGAGGATAAGTAACTAGATCAGTGATTGGCTCTTGTTAAAAAAATGTAAACCAGAAGATGAAAAGATTTCCATTCTGTTAGTATAATTTTAACAGCAATGGATAAAAGTAAATCTAATAGCTCCAGATCCGTATTGTCAAGGGTTAAAGGAATAGCTGTAGCCCATGGGCCCAAAAGAATCATAGGTAAAGAAAGCTCTATAGATATATTAAAGATTGATGATAAGTGTTTCCGTATCAGGCCCAGAAAGAGTGCAATAACGTACATTCAAAAAACATATGTTGAAGAGTGCCTGGTTCTAAGTTACAATTCCAACAAATATCGATATCCCGTAGTTTCAACTTGTGTAACGAGCAGTGGTCCAATGAAGGAGATTTAATGTAAAGAATTTGGATTGAATAAGAGAAGGAGCAATCTTATTACGTAGGGATAACTTCCCAATCAATTGCCAGGTCTCTTGTGAAATATGATAAAAAATGTCATCTTCAAAATGATGAGACCATTTATCATATGTAATTGTAGACTGTGAAGGGAGTGGAGCGGATACAATTTATAGATTTTAGATGCGGTATGGCCTGAGGTTTACACGACCTTGCAAATCAAGGGCAATGTCAAAAAGCAATTGGTTTTGTGGTGGAATGCCCACAGCAACACCTATTGCACGCCCCTTTCACGCAAAGGGAAGTGTGAAAAAAGGCCGTATTTACAAGGCCATTAACAGCCGCTCAGGGTGGCTTTGCTTGGCCTTGTAAATATGGGCCAGCACACAGCGCCACCGGAGCATCAGAAAAAGTGACACTCCAGTAGAGCTAGGGGCTTATATATGCTCCATATGGCGCATCCTTGCATTTTATAAATGATGCAGCATGGCACTGCTAAATTCCTTGCAGCACTGCGTCATTTCTTTGCAAATATACCCCTATGTGTGATGCTTACCACCATCCCAGTGAGAGTTTACTGGTATTTTACTGCATCTCATATGTCCACAGAGACCATGGAGTTCTGTTTGTTGAAATAGCATTTCCACATAGGTCGATAATTGCAACTGTACCTCTATAACATTTACATATAAAAATATAAATATAATTATTTGAATTCATCTTCCAAATGAGATAACCATTCACCCTTGAATTACCATTGAAACCCTTGTTTTTACTTCACCACATTTGTTTTCGTTTTTATATGATTAGGATTAAAGGCCAGTATTCCGATTATGGTTTTTAAAGTGTACCATGATTTAGAAATATATTTCAATCATTATTGTCTACATCTCTTCAGTACACGCTGTCACTGAATTACCATTTTTTAAGGGTCACACTGCTTGTTCACATCTATTTAAATTATTTCCCACAAATGCACATTCTATGAGTGTATGGTGAAGTGGAATCCCTCTCAATAAAATGTGCTTTGTATGGCAATTCCTTTACAGAATATGCTTTAGTTAATATTTAACACTGCGTTCTTATCTCTCTTTCAGGGCACAACTGACGTAAGAGAAACTGTTAATATCTTACCTTGTTGACGTATATATGCCAATTTCACATGAGCATTAATTTTCTCCCATTAAGTAGAGTACTGTATTTTGTGTTCTATCTAGGATCCTGATAAGTGTTTCTGTGTTCTGCTGACATAAATCTGACTCAATGACTTCCAAAATGAGGTGCTGGTAATTATGTTGTAGAGGCCAAAACGCTAGGATTCTCTCACTCACACAACATTTCACCCAAAAGGTTGAAAAGGAGTTTCTAGATAGAAAAATAGGATAGACCTATGTCTGAGTAAAGTCCACCTCAAATTCAGAGGTAAAGCAAGTTTTTCACCCTATGTGTGATGCTTACCACCATCCCAGTGAGAGTTCACTTGTATTTCACTTTATCTCAGGTGTCCGTAGAGACCATGGAGTTCCGTTCGTTGAAATAATATTTCCAGATAGGTCGATAATAGCAAATCTATCTCTAATGCATTTACTTATAAAATATAAAGTTAATTATTTGCATTCATTTCCCATAATGCTAAAACCATTCACCCTTTACTTACCATTACGACCCTTTTTTGAACTTCACCACATTTGTTAATATATGACCAGAATTCAGCCCTGTATTCTGATTGTGCTTTTTTAAATGTGCGATGATTTGGAAATATGTTTCGGTCATTATTGTCTATAACTCTGCTGCTCACCCTGTCAGTGAATTAGCATTTTTTGGCTGAAGGATCATACTGATTCTTCACATATATTTAAGGTGAAGCTGAATCCTTTTCAATAAAGTGTGCTTCGTATGGCAATTTCTTTTGAGAATATTGTTTAGTTAATCATTAACACTCCATTCTTATCTCTCCTTCATGAGCCCACTGAGGTAAAAGAAGATGTAAATAATCTTACCTTGCTGATTTATATGCCGAATTCACAAGCACATTAATTTTTGCCCAAAACATTTTGAACTGTATTTTGCGTTCTATGTAAGATTCTAGTATGTGTTGAGGGTTATGCTGACAGAAATCTGACTCAATGACTTCCAAAATGATGTACTGGTAATTATGCTCTGGAGCAGTAGTTAGCGAGGCCTAATCAGGGGATATGTGATTGTTTTACAAAACTATATTAAAATGAATCAATTTAAGTTCATAAAGTATATAAAAATAAATACGCAACATTGAAAATTTGAGATCCATTTCTATATTTGACAGTGAATTAAAAGAAATCTCTATTTGAGCGTTTGTTGCATGTATACATGTTTTTTTTATTTTTCTGCTATGTTTTGAGGTTAAAAAACTGATATTGCTTAGGCAGGGGATTTCAGGCTTTCAATAATGACTCAGTTTGTGTCCCTGGATTCCAGTAATGATTCAGCGGGGTCCACACAAGTCAAGAGTTAAGAACTGCTGCCCTAGAGGCCAGATTTATCAAACTTTCACACAGTTCAATGCAGCAAGACACCTTGTGTGAAAGGGAAAGGGCAGGAATGCGCCTTATTTACCATTATACAGTGCATTCCTGTCATTTCGTAGCACTGACACACTTTTTATGGCTAGTGCCAATGCAGGCACCGTTGCGTCATGTTGTAAGGGTGCCTGTGTTCCAAACAGGATACGTTTTGTGCAGGAAGGGACACTTTTCTGCCCTATACAGTCCTTAGAGGCATTTTAAATTTTGAAAGTGTGATTCAGAATGCAGCACAGTTAGAAACAGGAAACAACAAGGAGAAATAAAAATATTGCTCCTTGTTGCGTTTCTGGTAGGGAGGCATACAATTGTGACACATTCCCTAGTCTACCAATGTTGAACATCTGAGAATATGTCAGAATCCAGGGGTGGATGCATGGAAACATAAACGGTCCACCCATGGAACACCTCCGTGCTGCAGAGTAAGGCAGTGATTTGCGCTGTCTTGCATAACTCTAGATTAATCAAGCCACTCAGGGTCACGCAATGTGGCCTTGCGTGGTTTGACACATTTCATTTAGCTTGAGCATTGCCCTTGTGTTCCATTGCATGGCACAAGGACGACGCAAAACCTTGATAAATTTTCCCCTAAGATTATCTCACAGTGAGACCATTTCACCCAAAATGTGGAAAAGGAGTTTCCAATGACTCCCCCTACTTTCTAGTAAAACATACAGGGCTAACATTAAGGTTTACCCACCACATTTAATCAGACCATAGTTTGACAACAGTGGAGACTACTTTGTCTCCACCGTGGTCAAATCTGTCCGATGGAGTTGTCGTACTGTTTCTCCCATTCCTCGCAGACATCGTCCGACAACACGGCCTCAACATCGTATCCTACGCCGATGACACCCAGCTCATCCTCTCCCTCACCAAAGACCTCACCACCGCAAAACTCAACTTCCAGAGAGGAATGCAAGAAGTCGCAGTCCGGATGACCAACAGCTGCCTAAAGCTCAACGCCGAGAAAACAGAAGTCCTTGTCCTCGGAACCACCCCTTCAGCATGGGACAACACCTGGTGGCCCACCGCCCTCGGAAGCCCCCTACCCCCTCAGACCACGCCAAGAACCTCGGCATCGTACTCGACTCATCACTCGCCATGAACCGACAGGTCAACGCCGTCACTTCCAGCTGCTTCAACACCCTCCGCATCCTCCAAAAGACCTTCAAATGGATCCCCCCGAGTTGAGGAAAACAGTCACCCATGCATTCATCACCAGCAAACTCGACTATGGCAATGCACTCTACGCCGGCATCAACAAGTCCCTACTCCACAAACTGCAAACAATACAGAACACCGCGGCCAGACTCGTCCTCGGCATCCCCCGACAAGAACATATCAGCCAACACCTGCGGCGACTCCACTGGCTCCCCGTGGAGAAGAGAGTCACCTTCAAAATTCTCACTCACGCCTACAAATGCCTGCACAACAACGGACCCAAATACCTCAATGACAGAATAAACTTCCACGTACCCAAAAGAAACCTGCGATCTTCCAACCTCGCTATGGCTGAAACCCCGCGCATCCACAAAGCCAGATCAGGCGGAAGATCGTTCTCTCACATCGCAGACAAAACCTGGAACGAGCTACCGACAGACATCAGACGCGCCCCCTCCCTGAACGACTTCAGGAAGACCCCCAAGACCTGTCTCTTCGGCTGAACGGAGTGGCGTACTCCCCCTCAGTGCCTTGAGACCCTCACGGGTGAGTAGCGCGCTTACAATTCCCTGATTGATTGATTGATTTCCAGGTGAGAGCTGTGCATTTGTTGGACAACATAAACTTTTGGATGCTGCCAGACTGATTCTGTGCATGCCCTCAGGATATGTCTTTCTAAGGGTCTTCCTAGCTCACAGTGCCACAGCCAGTTCCCCTAGACCTAGAAGGGTAACCAGTGATCTGGGCAAACTTAGAACATGACAAACGTGACTTACCAAGGAAATCATGGCAACAGATCTAAAATCTTTTCGCTCAGTCACTTGTGTGTTCTCAGGAAGATGTACAAGAACTATACAAAAGGGGCGTTTTAAATATTTATTGAACTATTGCTATTCTTGTATAGAATATATGTGCTGCAATAATTATTAGGCGGAAGCAAACAAATGAAATTAGCAAGATACGAACACTAAACAGTATGAACCGTTCTGGCATTGTGCTGAAGCAGTGCAGATATCCATTTGTCATGATCCCGATGAGGGTTGTAGCCCTGCTGCGTGGATGCACTTTGGAGGGCAGTAGAGGGTGTCTGGAATGGACTGTGGGAGTGTGTTTCTGCATTTGGTGTACTCAGAGTCCACATCAGAATCAGTAGTAAAGCAAGTTTCCCACCCCATGTGTGATGCTTACCACCAGGGCTCTCCAACCGCTGCTGGGCCAGAGGCCTTGAAGTGCTGAAGGAAGTGGCCCGATTCGGGTCACTCGGGTCACTCACGACCACCTCTCTGCCTTCTACGAAATGAAGAGTCAGTCAGACAGTAGAGAATACAAACCAATATTAGTTTATTCAAAGTTTGCTCAGAGCGGAGCCCTGTCTGCCCAGTCGCTAAGAGTTCTGCATAGAGAGTCTGACTTCAGCAAGTATAACGATACATTATGTACATTTCAGAATCAATAAAAACACGCCCACCATGGAATTTTCCTGAAAACTGCAGCTGGACAGTAAATTACAAAGGAGTAAGTTTCGATTCTGAAGCCAGGCACACATTATCTATCAGTCAAGGCCATCCTGCCTGTGCCCGCCACTAGACAAGTGGGAGAGGGCTTACATCTAAAGGAAAGGTATGCGCCAATAAGAACAAGGCATTCATTAGTGTGGCAGAACTCAGCTCCGAAAAAACATAACCTAGAGAAGGCCGTTTCTCGGAAATGGCAGAGAATTACTTTTGATCATGATACAAAATGGCGCCTTTACACAAAATGACGCCGTGAGTGCTAACTTATGTAAAAACAATACGAAAGCATCATTTTTATTCTAACAGACCCTCCTTTTAGCATGAGCTAAACAATTGTATGTAATAACAAAAGATATATCATTCAATAAAACATGATAAATCGATTTAGGAGCATTCCATATCTTCAGCTTCAGGGAGAGAAACAGTAAGGAGGGAAGAAGTCTCAAAAATACCCTTGTATATCTGCATAATGTAGGAGAGTAGGATCTGCTTCACATGGGTACCCCCACTTTTTGCTGATGCTTCACTGTTTTTCGACTTTAGTCTGGCTGGGGCCCTGCTAATCAGAACCCCAGCCTAGCTGCTTCCTCTCTAAAATGGTTTCCATGTGCCTTAGGCACATCTCTGATTGGAATCTGGAGTGCCCTTATAAGTCCCTAGTATATGGTATACTATGTACCCAGGGCATAGGTACCTCAGAGGCCTGCCAGGGGCTGAAGCATGTATTATGCCACCCCTGGAAGGCCAGCCAAAATGACACCACAGGTCTGCTACTGCAGCCTGGGTAAGGTGGTGCATGCACCCTTACTGTGATATAGGTTACCTATATCACTGCATATGCACACATATAAACCTATAAGTCACTCCTATGGCAGGCCTTATCAATCCTGAAGGCAGAGTGCTTGGTTCATATGTGAGAGGGTGCCCCTGCATGAGCAGAGCCCCTCTGCAGCGGTCGGAGACCCTTCTCTGATGCTGTTTGTAGTGCAGCCTGACCATATACTCTTAAGTGCATTATATCCTCGCGGTAGAATGCTAACTTTGGACTGGCTGCACCAAAAAATGTTGTGTTTGGTGTCAAACATCTTGGAATACTACCCCTGCCAGTTCTGGTGGCGGGGGTAGCATTCCACCCTTCTAGAGGGAGAGACATGTACCCACCGGCATACCCGGTAACTTCTTTCCAGAGCCCTGGCATCACAAAATGGATGCCGCTGCCACAGACACGGGTCTGGCCTCCTGCTGCTGACTGAAACTCCGGCAGGGGAGGCCTGGACAATAGGTTTCCTGTCCCAGGGAGGTGTAACCACCTCCCCAGACAGGATAATGTGTATTGGGGCTGGGCGGGAGCACTCTCTGGTGCTTTGAAGTCCTGCACTGGGGGAACATTTGGTGTCCCTGTGCATACCCCAGTTCAAACCGGCTCAGGGGCTTCCAGCCCCTGCTCTGGTGCGAAACTGGACAAAGGGAAAGGGGTGTAACCACCCCTCTGCCCTGGCCCTCCCATAGGTGGGTCCCCAGAGTATGTCCAACCCCCTAACTTGGTATAAGTATGGGACCCCAGTCCTTAGGACTTTAGATTTACCTAGACGAAACTCTGATACAGAATCCTGGACCTTCGATGCTCTACTTCAAGATTAGAGGACTGAAGAATCTCCCTTGGGGTCAAGGAGTGACTCCACTGCTTGGCAGGCACCTAAGAAGCAATTGTCCAGTCTGCATCGCTGAAGCTCCTGCCAGACGCCAAAGTCTTTGCAACACCAGAGGTGGATTTCCAGACTTCGCCGAGGCTGCCCTGAGTCCCCAGCAAAATGTGTATTTGTGCTATTACTGTTGATAACTGACTTGTAACTTATGTACTTCGAACTCTAGCCTCATAAAGAGACTAGAGGGGTGTGTTTAAGACTAAATACATATATTTTAAATATATACCTGGTGTGGTCCTCTTTCATTTGGTCACTCAAGAGATTATAGACTGGTAAAACAAGCTGCTTTACATACCTTCAAGACTTAGCCTAAAGGCTGCTCTCCATAGCTACCACTAGGATAGCTTTCAATAAAGGTTGTCTTTAACCTATCTCCAATAAGGGGTTGTTTGGACTGGTGCAAGGTGCCCACTATAATTAGTGGACAGCATATACCAGGCCAACTTCTCACATTGGTGTGCAGCGTGTGGGATTACAGCTTGCTATTGTTTTACCAGATAATCTCAATTGAATTGATCAACTGAAAACCACTAAGGGTACCTTAGGTACATATAAATCAAGCTTAGGATACAGTAAGTTCTACTGAACTTAGAGTTGTGTGTTAAGGGATAGCACACCCTTTCTACAACTCAAGAGAGTTTAGTAGGCCACACTAGAGTAGGTAGTGCATACACCACACCTCACTAGTAATGTCTTCAAAGCCAGGACCCAGTGAGTCCTTGCCAGAAGCCAGTGGGCTTCTTCCCTCCAAGTATGATAATCTCCCATTCTTGGAATTGAGAGCATTGTGCAATACTAGGAAGCTGAAGACAGGCAAAAGTGCCAGCACCCAACACCTCAGGGAGGTGCTACTGTCAGATGATCTCAACAGACCCCTAGGGTCTGAAGGGGTAGGCAGAGAGGGTGGGGCAGAAGATGAGGAAGGGGCCAGGGGTGAAATCACCCAGGACCCAACCTCTGAAACTGGCCAGGAAGGTGACAATGACCTTGACCTGGAAAATCCAGCTCCTCCTGTGGATGAGGAGGAGGATCAGAATGACCTCCCCTTTGTCCCCCCAGGAAGAGTTGTGAGTGTGCCCAG
The DNA here is from genome assembly GCA_963921515.1 of Calotriton arnoldi. Taxonomy (NCBI): domain Eukaryota; kingdom Metazoa; phylum Chordata; class Amphibia; order Caudata; family Salamandridae; genus Calotriton; species Calotriton arnoldi. The sequence continues at coordinate 42,756 of CAWUFW010018115.1, read as the reverse complement.
AAGGCCTAGGTCTCCTTCTCAGGAGTCTAACCACTCTGACACCTTAGTAGGGACCTCTGTTTCCTCTCATAGGAGGGAATGCTCAAGTGAGAGAAAAGAGAGACTGCTCAGATATGGAGAAGCTCAGTTGAGACTCAGAAGAGAGCAGTTGGCTATAGACAAGGAGTCCCTAGAGCTTGAAAAGCAAAGAAAAAAGATGGGACTAGAGTCCCATGGTGGCAGCAATTTCCCCAGAGATAGGGAAAGGTCTTATGACCATAGAAACCTGAGCAAGATTATCCCTCCCTACCAGAGTGGGGATGACATCCACAAATTGATCACTGCACTGGAGAGGGCCTGTAAAGTACAGAGGGTCCCTCAGGAGCAGTGGGCAGCAATCTTCTGGCTCTCCTTTGCAGACAAAGGTAGAGACAAGCTCCTCACTGTTAGAGAAGAGGATGTTGACAATTACAAAGTCTTGAAGAGTGCTCTGATTGATGGGTTTGGCCTAACAACTGAACAATACAGGTTAACGTTCTGAGATACCCAAAAAGCACAGACTCAAGACTGGGTGGACTATGTGGATTGTTCTGCTAAGGCTCTGGAAGGTTGGTTGATGGGCAGTAAGGTATGTGACTTCACAGGATTGTACAATCTTATCATGAGGGAGCAGATTCTTAATAACTGTCAAAATCAGTTGTTGCATCAGTACCTGGTGGACTCTGATCTGACCTCTCCCCAAGAATTGGGAAAGAAGGCAGACAAATGGGTCAGAACCAGGGTGAGGCAGAAGGTACAGAACCAAGGTGGTGACCCAAAGAAGCAAGATTCTAAGAACTCTGATAAGGGTGGGGAGAAGGGTAAAGACCAGAAGTCTTCACAGGGCCCCCAAAAATCTTCTTCAGGTGGGGAATCACAGTCTAACAAGGGAAAAGGCCAAAAGAAACCATGGTGCAAAGTCTGTAAGCAAAAGACACACTGGACCAGTGATTGCACCAAGTCCAAAGACTCTATTCCAGCCCCCACCAATGCCCCTAAGGCACCTGTTCCCCCTAGTGCAGTTACAGTTGGTGGTGGGAGTACACAGGCCAAGGGTTTAGTAGGGTTGACCCTGGGTAAAGAGATGAGCTCTGACCTAGTCAGAGAACTCACTCAGGCTGTCCTAGTCTGTGATGGAGGCATGGATGTGACCTCCTCTGTGAGTCCCAGTAATCTGGGCAAGTACAGACAACAGCCCTTAATCAATGGAAAAGAGGCTTTGGCATTTAGGGACACTGGGGCAAGTGTCACCATGGTGACACAAGACCTTGTGGATCCTGGGCAGATTATACTTGGTGAAATGTAAAAAGTGACCAATGCTAGCAATGTCAGAACAGACCATACTCTGGCAGTTGTTAACTTCTCCTGGGGAGGGGTACCTGGCCTTAAGAAGGTTGTGGTAAGTGCAGACCTACCAGTTGAATGCTTGCTTGGCAATGATCTAGAAACTTCAGCTTGGGCAGAAGTGGAGCTCAGGACCCATGCATAAATGCTGGGCATCCCTGCAGATGTGTTTGCTGTGACCAGGTCACAGAGCAAAATGTCTAACACTGAACAGGCCTTGGATCCTGGAAAAAAGGACCAAGTGCCATCCAAGAGGAGGAGTAGTAGGGTAAAGGCAGTGCCTTCCCCCTTGGCTCAGAAGGAAGATCAGTCTCTTGAGGGGGATGATCTCAGTCCTGAGGAAGGAGCTGTCCCAGAGGAGTTTAAACCTGACCAGGTTGAGTTCTTGGGGACAGGGGGCCCTTCCAGGGCTGATCTGAGCCAGGAGCAGCAGAGCTGCCCCTCTCTTGAACCCCTCAGACAGCAAGCTGCTGCTGAGGCTGCTGGGAAAGCTAGTGGTCCCCATACAGTGTATTGGGATGATGGACTCTTGTACTCAGAGTGTAGAGACCACAAGCCTGGTGCCACCAGGAGGTTGGTTATACCTCTGAAGTGCAGGGGCTTCCTATTGACCCTAGCCCATGACATTCCCTAATCAGGTCACCTGGGCCAGAACAAGACTTGGGACAGAATTGTCCCTCACTTTCACTGGCCCCACATGTCTGAAGACACCAAGGAGTTTTGTCGCTCCTGTGTAACCTGCCAGGCCAGTGGCAAGGCAGGTGGCACTACAAAGGCCCCCCTGATACCACTACCTGTGGTGGGGGTTCCCTTTGAAAGGATGGGGATTGACATTGTTGGTCCCATGGATCCCCAAACAGCATCTGGGCACAGGTTTATCCTGGTGGTAGTGGATCATGCCACCAGGTACCCAGAGGCTATTCCCCTTAGGACCACTACAGCACCTGTGGTGGCAAGGGCCCTCCTGGGAATTTTCTCAAGAGTGGGCTTCCCTAAGGAGGTTGTATCAGACAGGGGGCAAACTTTATGTCTGGATACTTGAAAGCAATGTGGAAGGAGTGTGGAGTGACTTACAAGTTCACCACACCCACAATGCAATGGTTTAGTTGAGAGATTTAACAAAACCTTGAAGGGCATGATTAAAGGGCTCCCAGAGAAGCTTAGGCGAAGATGGGACATACTCTTGCCCTGCCTTTTATTTGCATACAGGGAGGTGCCTCAAAAGGGGTTGGCTACAGCCCTTTTGAACTTTTGTTTGGTCACCCTGTCAGGGGTCCATTGTGCTTGGTAAAGGAAGGATGGGAGTTACCTCTCAAGCCCCCAAAGCAAGACATAGTGGACTATGTACTTGGTCTCCGCTCCAGGATGGCTGAATACATGAAAAAGGCAACTAAAAACCTTGAGGCTAGCCAGGAACTGCAAAAAGCCTGGCATGACCAAAAGGCTGTGCTGACTGTTTACCAGCCAGGACAGAAGGTGTGGGTGCTGGAGCCAGTGGCCCCAGCAGCTCTCCGAGACAAATGGAGTGGACCCCATACCATTGTTGAACAGAAGGGTGAGTTTACATACTTAGTAGACCTAGGAACACCCGGGAGTCCCCACAGGGTTCTCCATGTCAACAGACTAAAACCATATGTGGACAGGGCAGACATGGGCTTGCTCATGGCTACTGATGAGGGACAGGAGGAAGAGAGTGACCCACTCCCTGACCTGCTCTCACAGAACCCTGATGATGGGTCAGTGGATGGTGTAGCCTTGGCAGGCAGCCTCACTGCCCAGCAGCAAACTGATTGCAGACAGGTGCTCAATCAGTTCAGGCACATATTCTCTCTGACACCCAGTCAGACCACCTGATGCACTCATGAAGTGGACACTGGGGACAGTCTGCCTATTAAAAATAAGATTTATAGGCAACCTGACCATGTCAGGGACTGTATCAGGACAGAAGTCCAGAAGATGTTGGATTTGGGAGTTATAGAACCCTCAGATAGCCCTTGGGCTAGTCCAGTGGTCCTTGTGCCAAAACCTCACACCAGTGGTGGGAAAAGAGAGATGAGGTTTTGTGTGGACTACAGGGGTCTCAATGCAGTCACTTGGACTGATGGCCATCCAATACCCAGGGCAGATGAGCTAATAGACACTTTGGCCTCAGCCAAGTATCTAAGCACATTTGACCTAACAGCTGGCTACTGGCAGATCAGGCTAGCTGATGATGCAAAGCCAAAGACAGCATTCTCAACCCCTAGTGGGCATTATCAATTTGTGGTAATGCCCTTTGGTTTGAAGAATGCACCTGCCACTTTTCAGAGGTTGGTGAACACAGTCCTTACAGGTCTGGAAGCCTATAGTGCAGCATATCTAGATGATATTGCTGTCTTTAGCTCCACCTGGGAGGATCACCTGGTCCACCTCAGAAATGTTTTGCAGGCCCTGCAGAAAGCAGGCCTAACTATCAAGGCCACACAGTGCCAGATAGGGCAGAGTCAGGTTGTGTACCTGGGCCACCTTGTGGGTGGAGGCCAGGTTCAACCATTGCAGAGCAAGATCCAGACCATCATGGACTAGACTGCTCCAACTACCCAGACTCAGGTGAGAGCCTTTTTAGGCCTGACTGGGTAGTATAGGAGATTTGTCAAGGGGTATGGATCAATAGTGACACCCATGAATGACTTAACTTCAAAGAAAATGCCCAAAAAGGTTCAGTGGACAGTTAGCTGTCAAAAGGCATTTGATGACCTGAAGCAGGCCATGTGCACTGCTCCCATTCTACAGAGTCCTGATTACTCCAAGAAGTTCATTGTCCAAACAGATGCATCTGAATTGGGGGTAGGGGCTGTACTGTCACAATTGAATGATGAAGGTCAGGATCAGCCAGTAGCTTTTATTAGCAGAAGGCTGACCCCTAGAGAGAAAAGTTGGTCAGCCATAGAGAGGGAGGCCTTTGCTGTGGTTTGGGCTCTGAAGAAGTTGAGGTCATACTTGTTTGGTACTCACTTCCTTGTTCAAACAGACCACAAGCCCCTCCTATGGCTAAAACAAATGAAGGGTGAGAACCCCAAACTGCTTAGGTTGTCAATTTCCCTACAGGGGATGGACTTTACAGTGGAACATAGACCTGGGAGTAACCATGCCAATGCAGATGGACTCTCTAGGTACTTCCACTTAGAACATGAAGACTCAACTGGACAAGGTTAGTTTAATGTCCCTACATTTGGGGGGGTTGTGTAGGAGAGTAGGATCTGCTTCACATGGGTACCCCCACTTTTTGCTGATCCTTCACTGTTTTTCGACTTTAGTCTGGCTGGGGCCCTGCTAATCAGAACCCCAGCCTAGCTGCTTCCTCTCTAAAATGGTTTCCATGTGCCTTAGGCACATCTCTGATTGGAATCTGGAGTGCCCTTATAAGTCCCTAGTATATGGTATACTATGTACCCAGGGCATAGGTACCTCAGAGGCCTGCCAGGGGCTGAAGCATGTATTATGCCACCCCTGGAAGGCCAGCCAAAATGACACCACAGGTCTGCTACTGCAGCCTGGGTAAGGTGGTGCATGCACCCCTTACTGTGATATAGGTTACTTATATCACTGCATATGCACACATATAAACCTATAAGTCACTCCTATGGCAGGCCTTATCAATCCTGAAGGCAGAGTGCTTGGTTCTTATGTGAGAGGGTGCCCCTGCATGAGCAGAGCCCCTCTGCAGCGGTCGGAGACCCTTCTCTGATGCTGTTTGTAGTGCAGCCTGACCATATACTCTTAAGTGCATTATATCCTCGCGGTAGAATGCTAACTTTGGACTGGCTGCACCAAAACATGTCGTGTTTGGTGTCAAACATCTTGGAATACTACCCCCCCGCCAGTTCTGGTGGCGGGGGTAGCATTCCACCCTTCTAGAGGGAGAGACATGTACCCACCGGCATACCCGGTAACTTCTTTCCAGAGCCCTGGCATCACAAAATGGATGCCGCTGCCACAGACACGGGTCTGGCCTCCTGCTGCTGACTGAAACTCCGGCAGGGGAGGCCTGGACAATAGGTTTCCTGTCCCAGGGAGGTGTAACCACCTCCCCAGACAGGATAATGTGTATTGGGGCTGGGCGGGAGCACTCTCTGGTGCTTTGAAGTCCTGCACTGGGGGCACATTTGGTGTCCCTGTGCATACCCCAGTTCAAACCGGCTCAGGGGCTTCCAGCCCCTGCTCTGGCACGAAACTGGACAAAGGGAAAGGGGTGTAACCACCCCTCTGCCCTGGCCCTCCCATAGGTGGGTCCCCAGAGTATGTCCAACCCCCTAACTTGGTATAAGTATGGGACCCCAGTCCTTAGGACTTTAGATTTACCTGGACGAAACTCTGATACAGAATCCTGGACCTTCGACACTCTACTTCAAGATTAGAGGACTGAAGAATCTCCCTTGGGGTCAAGGAGTGACTCCCCTGCTTGGCAGGCACCTAAGAAGCAATTGTCCAGTCTGCATCACTGAAGCTCTCGCCGGATGCTGAAGTCTTTGCAACACCAGAGGTGGATTTCCAGACTTCCCGAGGCTGCCCTGAGTCCTCAGCAAAGCTGAGGCCCGTAGCTGTCGTGGGTAACGTGGAACCATGACCCCTGGACACTGAGTACTTTTGCAAGTGCATCCTCTTCTAGGTCTCCCACGAAGTTGTGCTTTGGGCTCCGAGTAGCCCTCGCCTCCAGCACCGACTGCACTGAAGATCACTGGCCTCCATTCTACGAGTGTCCTATGAGCCAGCTCCAAGTGTGTCCACTTGAGGCTCCTTCGCGGTTGCTAGTCCGTTGGCTAGTGGGCCCTCCCGAAGGCAACTCTTCTTCTGCTTGGGCTCCCCTGGTTGCTCCAGACGTGCCCTGACTTACCCTCGCTGGGTGAGTCCCTCAGACCTTGCTGGTCTGCACCACTGTTCTTCTTCTATTTCCACGAGACTTGCCGTTGCCAAGGCTTGTTGGGTCCAATCTGGTCGCCGACACCCTTGAAATCGACAGACGTCATGGGACAGCTCAAATCCAGCTCCTGGTCATCGTTGACGCCTCCTGGACCTCGTGGCTGAAGAGTCAAGACGACTGTCAACCTACCTGAAGCACCCGACATCGGTGGGCATCCGCTCATCGCCTTCCTGGTCACTGGCTAGTGACCCAGACTCTGTCCCCTCTGCTTTCAGGTTCTTCAGACCTTCGATCACCTTTGGATCCACCCGAACACTTTCGACTTGGCCGCCAGCAGCACTTTGCAGCAGACCGCCATTGAAAACGACGACGAAACCCGACCCCGAAAGACACCTATGCACCCGGCTTCCCTGGGTGAGGTAACTCGAGTACTCCGGTGCTCCCGTGGGTATAGACTCTAGAACAACCTAGTTCTAAAGGGGTTTGCTCCAAGTCCTCCTCTAAGTGTCCCTTTTCTTTAAAACTCCAACCGCGACATTCCCCATAGAAGTCAACGGCGGCTCGCGGCTGTGTTCTCACACTGCACGTGTCCCCCGTGGGTCCCCTGTGTCACTACCTTGGGTGGTTCCTTGAGGGCCAAGCACTTCTACAGGCTCTAGGCCCTGTGTCTAGCTCAGTCGTGGTTCTTATACCACTTTATTGGTATATGGTTTGGTACGCCCCTAGGGCTCAAACGTGTATTTGTGCTATTACTGTTGATAACTGACTTGTAACTTATGTACTTCGAACTCTAGCCTCATAAAGAGACTAGAGGGGTGTGTTTAAGACTAAATACATATATTTTAAATATATACCTGGTGTGGTCCTCTTTCATTTGGTCACTCAAGAGATTATAGACTGGTAAAACAAGCTGCTTTACATTCCTTCAAGACTTAGCCTGAAGGCTACTCTCCATAGCTACCACTAGGATAGCTTTCAATAAAGGTTGTCTTTAACCTATCTCCAATAAGGGGTTGTTTGGACTGGTGCAAGGTGCCCACTATAATTAGTGGACAGCATATACCAGGCCAACTTCTCACACATAAGATCGTTCACTTCTTTTTGGATCATAATTGTTGCATTGGTATCATGGATTGATATTCTCTTAGGGGCAAGAAGGGTGGTGCAATAAGAGCAACATAAGGGGAGACACTGCACCAGAACGCAGCAAGCAATCAGAATTACAATAAATTACAATAAAATAGATCACCCTTTCAAAGATCCAACCCCATCCACCAAAGAGGGACCAACTCCAATTTCCGCTCTCCATTCCTTTACCATTTTGTAACAGATTTAGTAAGGTAACAAGCTGTACCTTCACCAAAGAATTTCTTATGTGTATCTAGAAATACGTTGCTCGGGACTGTCCTTTTTGTACGAACTTGAGAGACAATCTTGTGTGTAGTACAATATGGTGCATTCTGATCACATTCCAAAACCCAAGACACCACACCTTAAATCAACAACAGCAGCAACACAAGAACAGCACAGAGCACCTTTTGCTTAGTAGACCAACATTTTCGTACATAAACAGGGGGAATTACTGGCTGCTCTTCGTTAGCAACCATTCTGCCAAAGGGGTGCATGGCAAATGATAAATCAAGGGGGTAAATTGCCAGCAAGAGAAGTGTACAAGTTCCCAGTGTCCGTCAGAGCCTCACTGGTACAGGCTCCGATTGTTCATCAAACGTTGGCGCTCTTGAGCACCAGCGCTGGGGCTTGCTCTGTCCTAAGTTCTTGATGTATCCCATGCCAATTAGGATAATGTACCCCCAAGGGAGTACGTTCGTTCTATCCTGTCCAATGTTCAAACAGTGCACAAATCTCACATCACCCTAAACTAACTCCGTTGGTACTAAAGCAAAGTACACCCTAACTTGCACAGTCCATCCCTGTCTAATCTGACTTATCCTTTTGTGTACTATTCCTCAGCCGAGGTCGCAGATTGTACCTGGTGACTCCAGGCACAGAGGGATCAGTGAAAAGGGGGTCCTGAATAGCTCTTATCTCTGGTGGGACAGCCTCGTTCAGGATGTCATCACTCTACTTGTCACTTTGCGTCCATGAGAGGATAGCATCGCTGAATGGAACAAAACGAGGAATCTGCTCACACTCCTGGTCAGCTACCCCCTCCTTAACCCACTGATCATAGGGTAACAGCAGGGGAACCCTCCTACAATGAATCCAGTTCTTACAGCCAGAAACTTTAACGGCGGTGCGGGTTGCCAACAAGACCTGAAGTGGACCCTTCCAACGCGGCTCCAAACTCTTCTTCCGCTGAAAATTTTGGACTAAGATATAATCACCTGGTTGAATATCGTGTCCGGGCCCTTCTGGCATAGCTGGTAGGGTCTTCCGGACCTGTTGGTGAATAGAACACAAATTTTCAGTTAACTGGCACAGGTAATCAATCAACAAGGGGTACTCAATATCAGAGAACCGACGAGGGTGCCCCAGACATTTGCCGGGTGTCCAAACACGACCTCACACGGTAACAATCCTGTCCTAGAATGTGCTGTGGTTTTTGTTCGCAAAAGTGCTAATGGTAGAGCATCTGGCCACTGTAACCCCGTCATCTCCTGAATCTTTGCCATTTTCAGTTTGAGAGTACCATTGTACTTCTCAACCAAACCTGCTGACTGCGGGTGGTTTGCAGCATGAAACTACTGTTTTATGTGTAAACTATCACAGATTAACTGAATGACGTTGGCATTGAAATGACTTCCGTTATCACTCCAAATCAAACGGGGCAAGCCGAAACAAGGAAATTACTCCTTCAGGAGTACCTTTGCAGTCGTATTGTCTTTAGTAGGATAAGCTTCAACCCATTTACTGAAAGCGCAAACAACCACTAAAACGTACTTCAAATTATTGCACTGCTCCAGTTCTATGAAATCCATCTGAAGGACTTCAAAAGGGAAAGTAGATGGTGCAAAATTGCCGGCTGTGGTAGGAGTACCTTTTCCTGGATTGTGCATCATACACACCATGCAATACTTCACTAAATGTGCAGCAGTCTTCGAAATGTTATCATTCTGCCATACAGGATCTAACAACTTACAAATACCCTTAGCACTAATATGGGCTGGGCCTTGGGCCATTGTAACTACAGGGAGAACATAAGCATCTGGCAACATCCATCTCTGCTTCCCTGACTTGTCAATTCAACATCCCTCATCGTTCAATTGTGCTGTACTTTCTTGCCACACTGCTAACTCTTCTGTTGTGGCCTCGCTTTAAATCTACTTCACATTTTCAAATGTATCTTCAAACATAGTAACATCAGGCACCCACCTAGCGGGACCAGCTACAAACATTCTTTTCATTTTGGTCAGGGCTGTTTCCTTAGCTGTCCAATCTGCAAAAGCATTTCCCCTACCTACATCATCAGTGACTTTCCGATGGACACTACACTTCACTATGGGCAACTTCTTAGGGAGAGTCAAAACAGACAGAAGCTGCAATATTATATGAGGCGCCTGTGCTGGTTTTGGTGCCATGGGAGGTAAGAAACCCTCTCTCGGCCCAGAGTCGCCCAAAATTATGTGCGACTCTGAAGGCATGTTGGCTGTGTATAAATATTGACAACCAGTCCCTCACTTAATTCGCAAGCTCGAATTAGGGCAACAAGCTCTGCAGCTTGGGCCGACTGATAGGGAACTTGTGATGTCTCAACTACTGTACGCAGTGTAGTGACAGCATACACAGCAGTTGTAGTGCCATCTGGTAATTTAAAACAAGAGCCATCGACATATAGTTCCCCTTGTGGGTCTGATAAGGAAACATCAGTCAAGTCTACCCGTCCTTTTGTCTCTTCTTCCGTCCGGAAGATACAATCATGTTTATCAATCTCATCACTCTCAGAAGGGAGGGGCAGTAACGTGGCTGGGTTCAGAGTGGCACATCTTTTAATCGTAATGTGTTTTGCAAACACCGTCAATTCATAACCTGTCAGACGTGCACTGGTGAGGTGCTGTGTCTTGGTCTTATTCAAAAGTGTATCCACAGCATGGGGTACCATAACTGTGAGGTCAGTATCAACTACGAGTCCAGCCGATTGTCTTATTGAGACGGCCACAGCCGCGACCGCTCTTAGACAGCTCAGGAGGGCTCGTGCGACAGGGTCAAGGACAGCAGAGAAATAAGCACTTAGCCGTTGCTTATCTCCAAACTTTTGTGTTAAAACAGAAAGCTTGCAACCAGCCATCTCATGGACGTACAACACAAACGGTTTAGTGTAGTCTGGGGTGCCAAGTACTGGAGCCGAACAAAGCGCAGTTTTCAATTGCTCAAAACACTGCTGACATTCAGGCATCCAAGGCAGGGGCTCATGCACGTCTTTTAATAATAGAGCAAGCAGGGGTTTGATTAAAAGTGAGTAGCTGGGTATCCACTGCCGACAGTAGGAAGTGATATCTATAAAGGCGCGCACATCCTTCTGGGTTTGCGGAACGGGCATTTTAACAATGGTACTGATGCGCTCCGGGGTCAATCTCCTACCCTCCTTCGACAGTAGGTGGCCTAGGTAGGTGACCTCCTGTCGACAATATTGAAATTTAGAAAGAGACACCTTATGGCCATGCTGGGCCAAATGCAACAACAATTTAACCATACTGTCTTTGCAACCTTGTTCTGTGTCAGAAGCGATGAGAAAGTCATCAACATACTGCACCAATACATTACCTGCAGGAAGCAAAAGGGAATCCAATTGGCTCTTTAATGCTTAACTATAAATACTCGGACTTTCTGTATAGCCCTGAGGAGCTCGACAGAATCTAAAACTTCTACCAGCTAGGGTAAAACCAAACAAGTAGCTGCTATCTGGATGAAAAGGAATACTGAAGAATGCGTTTTTCAAATCAATGACAGAGAAAAATCTAGCAGTAGAAGGATTCATTGTCAAAAGAGTAGCAATATCAGGAACCACTGGAAACTGAGGGACCACTATTTTATTAACTTCACGCAAATCAATCACAAAGCGATAAACATCGTCATGGTCATCAGAAGAATCTGAGGGCGCCTTTTTAAGAATCGGAAGAATAGGGCTATTAAAAATGTTAGCAGTTGTCTCCTCAACCACTCCCTTCCTAATCAAATCCTGAATAATCTGCAATAAAGCTCGCTCTCCTGCCTGCGGTATTTTGTACTGAGGGATACGAGGCAAAATAGCACCATCCTTAACCTGTATCAAAACCGGCGATATCTGCAACAATCCCACATCTGTGTTACCTGTCGCCCACAGAGTGGGTGGCACATCTTTAAACTCAACAGGAAGGGGTGCATCTTTGGACACGTACTGCTTAGCACGTGCTACATCTGGACCCATTGTCATATAGACACCTGCCGGAGAACAATAAATTGTGGCATACAATTTTTTCAACAAATACAAACCCATCAAATTCTCACCACAATTAGATGTCAGCAAAAATGGCGAATCCACAGTGAAAGGACCAATAGTCAATGCAAGAGGTTTTGAAATGGGGATTACAACCGGTACACCAGAGAAACCAACTGACACATTATTATGGCCAGACAGAGCCGCCCCAGGGGCCATATTTCGAGAAACAGAACTCTTTGTAGTACCTGTGTCCACCAAAAACTCCTTAGTTGAACCTTGCAATTCTGCTGTTACATAAGGACCACGCTGGTCTACAGGTATCAGAACTGGTCCCTCACTCTGCCCCTGGCTGTCCTAGCTATAGGACATTCCTGTCACTTCATCCATATCATAATCATCATGATAGTACTGTCCATCTCGAGGGTCATCAAAATAATTATTATCAGAATGACCCTGTGAGGCTGTAGCACTCTGCGTCCTAACAGCCCCACCAGCTCCATGACCCTGACCACAAGAACCTCGTCCTCTAGGGGCTGCCACCTTCTGCAAAAGCACAGGACACTCTCTACGCCAATGTCCCTCCTCCTTACAATACGCACACTGATTCGGACCCAAGGGCGTAGTTGTTGGCTGCCTACTAGTGCGTGGAAGCTGTCGAGCAGCACCACCGCCTCCTCTCGCATTCCCTCTAAAAGCCTGCAGCAACAACACCTTCTTCTTTAAATCCTTATGCCTCTTCTCTGTCCTCTCCTTTTCCTCATTATCCCTATGCTCATAATATTGTGCCATATTCAAAATAACAGAGGGAGAGGAGGTGGGCCAGGTACTCTCAGAAGCTTGCAATCGAGTCGCAATTTCAGGAAGCAAGTTGGAAACAAATCTGTTAACAAACAACCAAACACCTCCCTCAATAGACAAATCCTCCCCACTATAATCTAAAAATGTACCTTCAAATTGAGTGAAAAAATCGGACACACTCTCATCTTTCTTCTGTCAACAAGCTGACAATTTATCCCAGTCCACTTTTCTCGGTGGAATAAAAGAATGCATGTATGTAATGATGTGGCATGGCAAAGCAAGTATCTCTGCCCGAGGCTTATTACCTGGCTTTCTTTCCTGGTCCCATGCCTTAATTTGATCCCAAGTACCACCCAGCTCTAGAACATGATCTTGAGTATGGACCTGCTTCCAGATATCAACCGGAACAAGAAGACCACAAAACATTTCAATGTTAACAAGAGTCATTACCGTCGAAGAAGCAGCTTCAGTCAACTCTTTATAATAAGCGGTAGGATTCTTTCTAGGGTCAGGCAAATGATTTTTAAGAGATAAAACCTCACTCCTTTTCCACAGAGTATAAACCCATTGTTCTTGAAATCGGGCGGCCACTGCCGCTCGAGTAACACTACTTCGCCCATCCGTTATCTCTGGTATCTCTGGGTGATATGTAGGATGTACCTCTCTCATCGGAAACTGAAATACGGGCTTGGGGCTTTTCTCATGCAGTCTGCCCCTGGAAGTTATGATTGTCGTAACATTAGCAAAAACTTGTTCTGGCCCCAATCTTCTAATATACACTCGGTCTCTAATATAATATAAAATCTGGGGCACCTCCTGTCCAAAGTACTGCTGCCAAAGACCAATCAAAGTAGCTGACATATGTTTAAGGGCATGCTGCTGTATAAAAGGCTCAAAATCTCTCATAGTCGCCCAGACATCCTCCACACTATAAATAGGATTACGGGCCCACTGCGCAGCCTGTTTGGCTACTATCTGTTTCTCTTCATCTCCCACATCAGACCTCACTAACGGTCCCATTCGTACCCTAAACTTCATCCAATCCCTATCCTCAAACCCACGCATCGGCGTCCCAATACTTACTAATGTCGGAGGATGAAAAACCACAGTGGGAGAGGCAACAGTAGTAACAGGCACTATTGTCGCTGGTGGTTGTGTCGCAGTGGAAAGAGTTGGTGAAAGGGATGCTGAAACAATAGGTGCAGCAGGAGTACTAACAGTCACAGTTGCCACAGACGGCGAAGAAACAGTAGAAAGAGGAGGAGGAGGAGGAGCCGAATCCACAGCCATTGACGTAACAACAGTGGACACAAGGACAGAGACAGTAGACGTAACTGTGAAAGGCGGCTGTGAGGGCACCAGAACAGAAGGATATATTCTCTGCGGGGCATATGGAGGCAGGGAGCATCCAACAATTCTTCCACAAAAGTATCAAACGGTCAGATCCAAGGGTTTCGCCGTTCAGGACTCCAGTCAGGATGACCACTGGGCGAGGCACCGACCGGCCAGAAAGAAGGGGCAGCTGCGAGTATCAGAAACTCTTCGTGCAGGGATCCCTGATCCTTCCGTCCGACCCGACGATAGCCTCGGCCTTCCCCCGTCCGCGGAAGGGGAAGGGCCACTCACCCAAAGGAGTCCTTGTTCTGGTGCCAACTGAAGGAAGTGTCCCGATTCGGGTCACTCACGACTACCTCTCTGCCTTCTATGAAATGAAGAGTCGGTCAGACAGTAGAGAATACAAACCAATATGAGTTTATTCAAAGTTCGCTCAGAGCGGAGCACTGTCTGCCCAGTCGCTAAGAGTTCTGCATAGAGAGTCTGACTTCAGCAAGTATAACGATACATTATGTACATTTCAGAATCAATAAAAACACGCCCACCATGGAATTTTCCTGAAAACTGCAGCTGGACAGTAAATTACAAAGGAGTAAGTTTCGGTTCTGAAGCCGGGCACACATTATCTATCCGTCAAGGCCTTCCTGCCTGTGCCCGCCACTAGACAAGTGGGAGAGGGCTTACATCTAAAGGAAAGGTATGCACTAATAAGAACAAGGCATTCATTAGTGTGGCAGAACTCAGCTCTGAAAAAACATAACCTAGAGAAGGCCGTTTCTCGGAAATGGCAGAGAATTTTTTTCGATCATGTTACAAAATTGCGCCCGTACACAAAATGGTGCCGCGAATGCTAACTTATGTAAAAACAATACGAAAGCATAATTTTTATTCGAACAGCGCTGATGCGTGCTATAGCTCCTCCCCCCACCTGGTCCTGCTTTCTGACATCAGGATGGAGTTGGCTGCCTCCTTAGGATATCTGTCCGCTATCAGCCCCCATCAGGGAAACCCACTTACTTCCAACAGTGAACGGCAGGACCAACACAGTCCATTCCAGGCCACCTCTGCTGCCCTCCAAAGTACATCCACACAGCAGGGCTGCAACCCTCATCGGGATCATGACAAGTGGACATCTAGGCCTGCATTGAGCAACTCATTAGACTCCAACAACCTCCCCAACAACTGCAGGTCCCAAGGCTTTGAAGTGCCGAAGTGCACTGTAATCCTTCCCCCACCTGACCCTGTTTTATGATGGTGAGAGAGCTGTCTCCTGAGATTTAAAACTCATTTCCAGCACCCGCCATGGGACCTCATCTACCGTAGACTGCAACTGCTAGGCCAACACTTCTACAGCCCACTAAGGACACCCTGCATTGCCCTGCAAGGCGCACGCATGCAGAGGGACTACGCCCGTAGAGACCTGTGACTACTAGAAGTGAGCCACCTGCGGCAGTGCTAGATGGGGCCCCGGGGACTTGACTTTTCCCTCCCACTGAACTGCCCTGCTATCAGGACCTTGTTACAAATCGGATTTCTCAGCATTATGTCACAGAAAGAGCACTTTCTCCACCATTTGCATGGTCGTTCACACAAGTGGCCCTCACCACTGCCTGGGCCCAGGCCTAAAGCAGCACCCTGGCACCTTTCGAGGACTGTGAGATTTTGGGTGCTCTCTCCATCGACCAGTTCCACTGCCCGTGGTTGAAGCTCATTCCAGTCCATTGCTGCTCGTCATACCTTAAAGGCCATCACCCTAGAGAACATGGTCATGGTATGATTAATTTCTAGTGGGGGACACCTCTGCAATACATGTCTTGCTTTCAGAGCTGGGGCAACTCACCCACTCCTCTAATGGCAGCCTGACAGGGAGCTGCACTGCCTACTTCCTTCCTGGCATGGACAGCGCTCACTGTTTCCTCATTATCTGTACAGTTGGGCTTTTTCTTCTTCTGTCTCTGCACATACTGCTGAGCCTGGCACCTGCCATGATATCTTTAGATAAATCCTCTCACCAACTGCTTTTCACAGAGGTAGAGGGGGGGCAAGACAATGGCCTCTGCATCAACACCACCAAATACACCCCTAGATGCCATCATCAAGGAACGTACCTCCATAGGGTTCCGTCCAGCCATGGACTTGAAAATAGTGGATCTCATATCAGGCACCAAGACCATAAAGGCTAACATAGGCCCTTTCTAGGCCTGCGTAGACAAAGTAGCACTATGGCTAGGCATTGTGAGAGTCCGATTGGGGCACCTGGAATCACTGGACTTGGACGTCCAATTCCTCAACCGTAAGTTGACCGATCTCAAAGACCGGTCGCATCGCTACATCTGTTTTATTGCCTACCTGAGACTCTAGAACGTGATGATGCCAAAATGATCCTCTTGGATATTATCCCCCACGTCACTTTCCTGTCCTTCACACCACCACTGGAGATCCAGAGGACACCTATGATACGGTCCCACCCATTTCGCTCTTCTGCTGTAGACTCCAACAGACCTTGTCCTCTGATCACCTGCTTCCTATGCAAAGTCCTTATTTGCCTTATCTCCCGAAAGCACGCAAACATGGCCCCTAAGATGTGGATGGCTTCAATATTAAGGCAGACTTTTCACCAAAGACCAAGCCAGAAAGAAGGTGTTCCTTGCCTTAGATCTGCAGCTGAAAAATGAGACTTTAAATATAGCCTTCTTGAACCGACCACAAAGTGGATCACTATGGATGGATTCTTTGCTGCCCATGCTCTAATTGTATCACTCCTTCATAGTGCAATGCTATTATGGCTGGCCACCCTAATCACCTCTGATACTACTCAAAGCTATCCTCCATTCCACTGAGCCTTTTGCAGACATGATGAGGAAATCCAGTCACATAATATCAGTTCTGAAAGACCTTCAATGGCTCCCAATCAAGAACTGGATTAAATTTAAAATCAATGGCCTTTAATCAATACTTCACTGTTGCAGCTAGCAGTCTCTTACATGCCTTATTGACTGCTCAACAAACACACATTTCATCCACAAACATTTTAAACAATACACCTATTCCATAATTATTTAAACTTTTTCATGACCATTGAACACCTCCCTTTATCTATGAACTGAGCATTCTTCCCATCAATCAGACATTTATAGAGCGCAACAAATCACCTCTGAGAGTCTCGGTTCTCACGGCCCATGGCCTCCAAAACCGCCCCTACTTCACCACTAGCAAAATTGTAAGTGTATCTCACAATGATTAGATTTGTTTGTTTATTGTAAAATGCACTAATCTCTACAAGCAGATCAGCATTATAAAAATGTTAATAAACATTTGTACACCAAATATTTTGTTAAGAGAAAAGTATGCAGCATCTTTCCTTTCATGCTGTGAGGTGTAACATAATCTCCCACTCTGCCAGACAAAAAGGCTGATTAGTCAGAGACATCACACACATAATCTGTGGGCATTTATGTGTGCCTTTATTTTCATGGACGAGCACTTTAAAGCCAGACCTTTTAGTTTTGTGACTGCTTGTTTAACAATGTAACCAGATCATAGCATTGTACAATTCCATCATAAGTTGATCAAGGTATTCCTGAGTAAAGATGTTAGATGTGATTTATCTGCTGCTCATTCATTCATTTAACATTTTCTTCAGCACTTTCTGCATTTGGTGTATTCAGAGTCCACCTCAGAATCAGTAGTAAAGCAGGCTTCCCACACTATTTACAAAGGAATGACGCAGTGCAGCGCTACAAGCAATGTAGCAGCGAAGCGCTGCATCATTTAAAAAATGCAGGGATGCGCCGTATTCACAAAAATACAGCGCACCCCTGTGTTATCCCTTGCATCGCCACAAAAAGCTAGCGCAGACACTCTCACGCCACAGTGCCTGCGTTGCAGGGGTGATTGTTCATGTTCAGGAAGGCACACCTTCCTGCACATAATGAATCATTAAAGGTGATTTGCTCCTTTTATGTGTGCTGTGGAATGCAGTATACACAGAAAGAGCAAAAAAAGTGGAGAAATAAAAGTATTTCTCCTCATTGTGCCACTCTAACGCCTGCTTTTGAAAGGCTTTATTTTTTGGCAGTTTCTCAGGTTTACACGTCCTTGCAAATCTGGGGCAATATCAAAAAGCAATGGGTTTTGCGATGGAATGCCCACAGCAACACCTATTGCACGCTCTTTTCACAAAGTGAAGTGTGAAAAGGGGCCGTATTCACAAGGCCATTAACAGCGGCTCAGGGTGGCTTTGCGTGTCCTTGTAAATATGGGCCAGCACACAGCGCCACCGGAGCATCAAAAAAGTGACTCTCCAGTAGAGCTAGGGGCTTAAATATATGTCCCATATGGCGCATCCCTGCGTTATGTAAATGACGCAGCACAGCACTGCTAAATTTCTTGCATCTCTGCATCATTTCTTTGAAAATATACTCCTATGTATGATGCTTACCACCATCCCAGTGAGCGTTTACAAGTATTTTACTGCATCTCAAATGTCCACAGAGACCATGGAGTTCTGTTTGCTGAAATAGCATTTCCACATAGGTCAATAATAGCAACTGTACCGCTATTAAATTTACATCTAAAAATATGAATTTAATTATTTGCATTAATTTTCCAAATGCTAAAACCATTCGCCCTTGAATTACCATTGCAACCCTTGTTTGTATTTCACCACATTTGTTTTTGTCTTTATATGATCAGGATTAAAGGCCAGTTTTCTGATTGTGGTTTTTAAAGCGTACCTTGATTTGGAAATATATTTAAATCATTATTATCTATATCTCAGTACACCCTGTCACTGAATTACCAATTTTTTCAAGGATCACACTGCTTCTTCACATCTATTTAAACTAATTCCCAGAATTGCACATTTTATGATTGTAAGGTGAAGTGGAATCCTTTTCAAGTAAATGTGCTTTGTATGGCAATTCCTTATGAGAATATGGATTAGTTAATATTTAACACCACATACTTATCTCTCTTTCAGGGCACAACTGAGGTAAGAGAAGCTGTTAATATCTTACCTTGTTGACGTATATGCCAGTTTCATATGACCATTAATTTTCTTCCATTAAGTAGAGTACTGTCGTTTGCGTTCTATCTAGGACCCTTATAAGTGTTTCTGTGTTCTGATGACATATATCTGACTCAATGACTTCCAAAATGAGGTACTGGTAATTATGTTGTAGAGGCCAAAATGCTAGGATTCTCTCACTCACACAACATTTCACCCAAAAGGTGGAAAAGGAGTTTCTAGATAGAAAAATAGGGCAGTCCTATGTCTGAGTAAAGTCCACCTCAGATTCTGAAGTAAAGCAAGTTTTTCACCCTATGTATGATGCTTACCACCATCCCAGTGAGAGTTCACTTGTATTTTATTGCATCTCAGGTGTCCACAGAGACCATGGAGTTCCGTTCGTTGAAATAATATTTCCAGTTAGGTTGATAATAGCAAATCTATCTCAAATGCATTTACTTATAAAATATAAAGTTAATTATTTGCATTCATTTTCCATAATGCTAAAACCATTCACCCTTTACTTACCATTACAACCCTTTTTTAAGCTTCACCACATTTCTTAATATATGACCAGAATTCAGCCCTGTATTCTGATTGTGCTTTATTAAATGTGCTATGATTTGGAAATATATTTTGGTCATTATTGTCTACATCTCTGCAGCTCACCCTGTCAGTGAATTAGCATTTTTTGGCTGAAGGATCATACTGATTCTTCACATATATTTAAGGTGAAGCTGAATCCTTTTCAATAAAGTGTGCTTCGTATGGCAATTGCTTTTGATAATATTGGGCCTGATTCACAAACGTAATCTGAGACAAAATCCTAACTTTACAACTTTCAGTATTCACAAAAGGCATTTAGGAGTAGTAAAGTTAGGATTTTGTCTTAAGTTTGTCTTAAGTTTTGGTCTTAAGACAAAATCCTAACTTAAGTTTAATTTAGAATTTAGTCTTAAATTTGTCTTAAGTTTTAGTCTTAAGACAAAATAATAACTTAAGTTTAACTTAAGTTAGGATTTTGTCTTAAGACCAAAACTTAAGACAAAATCTTAACTTAAGTTTAACTTAAGTTAGGATTTTGTCTTAAGACCAAAACAAGACAAACATAAGACAAAATCCTAACTTAAGCTTAACTTAAGTTAGAATTTTGTCTTAAGACCAAAACTTAAGACAAACTTAAGACAAAATCCTAACTTAAGTTTAACTTAAGTTTAACTCAAATTAGGATTTTGTCTTTAGACCAAAACTTAAGACAAACTAAAGACAAAATCCTAAGTTAAGTTTAAGTAAACTTAAGTTAGGATTTTGTCTTAAGACTAAAACTTGAGACAAACGTAAGACTTTTGTGAATACCGAAAGTCGTAAAGTTAGGATTTTGTCTCAGATTACTTTTGTGAATCGGGCTCAATGTTTAGTTAATCTTTAACACTCCATTCTTATCTCGCCTTCAGGGGCCCACTGAGGTAAAAGAAGCAGTAAATAATCTTACCTTGCTGATTTATATGCCAAATTCACATGCACATTGATTTTTCCCCAAAAATTGTGAACTGTATTTAGCATTCTATGTAAGATTCTAGTATGTGCTTGAGGGTTATGCTGACAGAAATCTGACTCAATGACTTCCAAAATGATGTACTGGTAATTATGCTCTGGAGCAGTAGTTAGCGAGGCCTAATCAGGGGATCAGTGATTGTTTTACAAAACTGTATTAAAATGAATCAATTTAAGTTCATAAAGTATATAAAAATAAATAAGCAGCATTGAAAATTTGAAATCCATTTCTATATCTGATAGTGAATAAAAACAAAATCTATATTTGAGCGTTTGTTGCATGTATGCATGTTTTTGTATTTTTATGCTATGTTTTGATGTTAAAAAAACTGATATTGCTTAGGCAGGGGATTTCAGACTTCCAATAATGACTCAGTTTTGGTCCCCGGATTCAAGTAATGATTCAGCGGAGTCCACACAAGTCAAAAGTTAAGAACTGCTGCTCTAGACTCTAGAGACCACATTTATCAAACTTTCACGCAATTCAATGTAGCAAGACACCTTGTGTGAAAGGGAAGGGGAGGAATGCAAAATATTTACCATTATACGGTGAATTCCTGTCATTTCGTATGACTGGTGCACTTTTTTATGGCTATTGCCAATGCACGCACCATTGAGTCATGTTGCAAGGGTGCCTGTGTTCCAAACAGGATAGGTTTTGTGCAGGAAGGGACACTTTCCTGCCCTAAACAATCCTCAGAGGCATTTTAATCTTTCAAAGTGTGATTCAGAATGCAGCACACTTAAAAACAGGAAACATCAAGGAGAAATAAAAATATTGCTCCTTGTTGCGTCTCTGGTAAGGAGGATTACAATTCTGACACATTTCCAGGTCTACCAATGTTGAACATCTGGGAATATGTCAGAATCCAGCGGTGGATGCATGGAAACATCCATGTCCACCCATGGCTTGCCTCCATGCTGTAGAGTAAGGCAGTGATTTGCACTGTCTTGCATAACTCTAGATTAATCAAGCCACTCAGGGCCACTCAATGTGGCCTTGCGTGGCTTGATAAATCTCATTTAGGTTGAGCATCGCGCTTGTGTCCCATTGAATGGCACAAGTGTGACATAAAACCTTGATAAATATGCCCCTAAGATTATCTCACGGTGAGACCATTTCACCCAAACTGTAGAAAAGGAGTTTCCAATGTCTCCCCCTACTTTTTAGCAAAACATACAGGGCTAACATAAAGGTTTGCCCACCACATTAAATCAGACCATAGTTTGACAACAGTGGAGACTACTTTGTCTCCACTGTTGTCAAACCCCTCCGATGGAGTTGTCGTACTGTTTCTCCCTTTCCAGGTGAGAGCTGTGCATTTGTTGGACAACATAAATTTTGGGATGCTGCCAGACTGATTCTGTGCATGCCCTCAGGATATGTCGTTCTAAGGGTCTTCCTAGCTCACAGTGCCACAACCAGTTCCCCTAGACCTAGAAGGGTAACCAGCAATATGGGCAACCTTAGAACATGACAACCCTGATTTTCCAAGGAAATCATGGCAACAGATCTAAAATCTTTTCGCTCAGTCACTTGTGTGTTCTCAGGCAGAACTACACAAAAGGGGCGTTTTCAATATTTATTGAACCATTGCTATTCTTGTATAGAATATATGCGCTGCACTAGTTATTAGACGGAAGCAGACAAATGAAATTAGCAAGAAGAGAACACTAAACAGTATGAACAGTTCTGTCATAATGCTGAAGCAGTGCATATATGTGTGCGTATAAGTACTGGGTATAACGTACTCCTACTCTGCGCTCCCTATTCTAGTTGCCTAGGGCGGGTGTCTTTGCCAAGAATGCTCCTCTAATTAGATCTTGGAAACACGTGTATTTATAACCATGTTCTCATGCTCATGTTCCATCCCTCAACAGCCCCCACAGAGCAAATTGGTATTTTAAAACATATTGAGAATGTGGGCTTGCCCCTTTGCCTGGGGGCAGACCTTGCTCTAACAAAAAAGGTTCTTTAGTGTTTAGTGGGAATTTTTGTTTGGGAATCACAGGTTTTTCACAAGTCCTAGCAGGAATCCATTTAGGAGCGACACAACTGAAATGGGGTGACTCTTGTCTTTCAAGAAGTGCTTCTCTCATGTTTGTAGGTGCTGTCTGGGTTGGAGAAATACCACTGGATGTTCGGTGCACTACTTACCTGCTGCAGGTGGCTAGGTTGTCCAGTGGGATAATGAAGTCAGCACTCTATACGATGTGTTTTTCGTCAGCCTCTCATATTTAATTAGATGTGGGAAGCCTTCAAGGCAAGCATCAGGCATTCCACCAAGCAACCCATGGGGTTCAAGATAGTCAAGTCCTCCATATTATGGAGTTAATTGCAGAGGATGTAAATATCTCATCATCCACTCCAGGGGAGTTAACATTCCTAAGGCACACTTTCCCAACACTCATATTGGCCTTCATAACATAAAGTAAAATGCTGGTGTGTTAATACAGGAAATGGTTTTAGAAAACAGGTGAAAGAAGGCTGCAAAAAAGTCAATTTTATTTGGCAGAGACTATTTTTATAAAAGAAAATGAATTCACTTTTCATTTTTGCTGTCTCAATGTGAGATTCACAGTCTTATGTAAGGAGCGTGTTTTATTATATTAATATTGTGACATACAGTGGTTAACAGCCACCAACCTTGCTGCATACTAGAGTTCAGTTGCTGAAGCAGTTGGGATAATCCTAGACCCAAACAGAAATTGGAAAGAGTAATTGAGGGGCTAAAGGAAGCACTACCATGAAATTAAGTTAGGAAATTATTATTTAAAGAAGTTATTGAGAAAAGCTATTCACTGTATATCCAGTAACTCAGGAATAAAACCAGTCTCAAAAAAACGTTGACGGCATCAAAAAAGAGCATGATACAAATAAATTATCTGCTCATGAGGTGGTATGAAGGCAGCAGGAAACAAATTAATATGATTAAAGAAGCATTGGCAAATCCTATAGGTCTCGCCTACACAAGAGCTATTGGCCTTGGCAATGTGTTTTTGCCATGTTGTACACCAGTGTGGCAACTGTTCAGCATGGCTAATAGTTAGTGGTGTTGAGTGTCCTAGAGTGGATTGGGGGAGTAGAGTGTCGTAGACTTGATTTTCTGGAGTATAGTGTCGTAGAGTTGAGTAGAATGGAGAAGAGTTCAGTGGTTCAGTGGCAGAGAGTGTCGTAGAGTGCAGTGTCATAGAGTGGAGTGGAATACAGTGGAGTGGCATACAGTGGAGTGGCGTATAGTGAAGTGACATAGTGTAGCGTGCTGTAGAGTGAAATAGGGTGGAGTGGGTTGGAGTGGATTGAGGTAGTTGGGTGGATTTGACTGGAGTAGATTGGGGTGAATTTGGTTGGGGTAAAGTGGGTTGTAATGAGTGGAGTAGGGTGGATTGGAGTAAGTGGACTGGATGGGGTGGATTGGAGTGGGATATAAGTGGACTGGATGGGGTGGATTGGAGTGGGATGGATTGAAATGGGGTGAGGTGTATTGGGTTGCGGTGGATTGGCGTAGGGTAAATTAGATTGGTTTGGGGTGGGGTGGGGTGGGGTGGGGTGGATTGGGGTGGGGTGGGGTGGATTGGATTAGAGTAGGATGGTTTTGAGTGGGATGAATTAGAGTGGATTGGAGTGGGGTGGGTTGGACTGGAGTGGGGTGAATTGAATTGGAGTGGGGGCAGGATGAATTGGAATTAGTGGGGGTGTACTGAGCTGAGTTGGGTAGATTGGATTGAGGTAGAGTGGGGTGGACTGAAGTAGAGTGGTTTGGTATTGGACTGTAGTTGAGTGGGGTGGGGTGGGGTGGAATGGAGTGAGGTGGAACGGAGTGAGGTTTAATGGAGTGGGGTTGAATGGAGTGGGGTGGATTGGATTGGTGTGGGATAGAATAGATTGGCCTGGGGTGGGGTAGATTGGAGTGGAGTTGATTGGATTGCAGTGGGTGGATTGGATTTGAGTGAGATGGCTTGAATGGGGTGGATTTGGTTGGGGTGGATTGGATTGAGGTGGATTGGATTGGGGTGGGATGAACTGGATTGGGGTGAGGTGAATTGGGTTGAGATGGATTGGATTTGGGTGGGGTGGATTGGAGTGGTGTATATTGGATTTGGCTGGATTGGGCTAGATTGGATTGGTGTGGGGTGGATTGGAGTGGGGTGGGGTGGATTGGATTGGAGTGGTCAGGACTGGAGTGATGTGGAATGGAGTGGGGTGGAATGGAGTGAGATGGAATAGAGTTGGGTGGAATGGAGTGAGGCGGTATTGAGTGGGGTGAATTGAATTGGCGTCAGGTGGGGTAGACGGGATTGGCATGTGGTTGGGAAGATTGGAGTGGAGTAGATTGCATTGCAGGGGGGTGGATTAGATTGGAGTGGGGCAGATTGTTGTGGGGCAGATTGTTTTGGATTGGAGTGTGGTGGATTGTGGTGGATTGGATTGGAGTTGGGTGGATTGGGGAGGGAGTGGGATGGTTTGGATTGGGGTGAGGTGGATTGGATTGGAGTGGGGTAGATTGGATTGGACTGGATTAGGGTGGATTGGATTGGTGTTGGGTGGATTGGATTGGAATGGGTGGACTAGGATGAGGAGGATTGGTTTGGAGTGGGGTGATTTGGAGTAGAGCAAATTGGAGTGAGGGCACATTGGAATGGGGAGGATTGGATTTGGGCAGATTGGAGTGGGGATGATTGTTAGGACTGGATTGGGGTAGAATGGAGTAGGGCATATTGTTTTGGATTGGAGTGGGGAAGATTGAAGTGGAATGGATTGGAGTGGGGCAGATTGTTTTGGATTGGAATGGGGCAGATTAGAGGGGCGTATTGGAGTTGGCAGATTGTTTTGGATTGGATTGGGGAAGATTGGAGTGGGGAAGATTGTTTTGGATTGGAGTGGGGAAGATTGGAGTGGAGCCGATTGTTTTGGATTGGAGTGGGGCAGATTGGAGTGGGGCAGATTAGAATGGGGCATACTATTTTGGATTGGAGTGGGACAAATTGGAGTGGGGCAGACTTGAGTGGGACAGATTGGTTTGGATTGGAGTGGGATGGATTGGAGTGGGGCATATTGTTTTGGATTGGAGTGGAGCAGAATGGAGTGGGGCAGATTGGAGTGGGGCAGATTGTTCTGAATTTGAGTGGGGTGGATTGGAGTGGTGCAGATTGGAGTGGTGCAGATTGGATTGGGACAGATTGTTTTGGATTGAGTGGGAAAGATTGTTTTGGATTAGAGTGGGGCAGATTGTTTTGGATTGGAGTGGGGTAGATTAGAGTGAGGCAAATTGTTTTGGAATAGAGAGGGACAGATTGGAGTGGGGCAGCTTGTTTTGGATTAAGTGGGAAAGATTGTGTTGGATTAGAGTGGGGCAGATTGTTTTGGATCGGAGTTCGGAGGATTAGAGTGGGATAGATTGGAGTGGGGAAGAATTGAGTGGTACAGATTTTGTTGGATTGGAGTGATTCCCATTGGAGTGGGGCAGCTTGTTTTAGGTTGGAGTGGGGAAAATTGTTTTAGACTGGAGTAGGGCAGATTGTTTCGTATTGGAGTCGGACAGATTGCAGTGGGGCAGATTGTTTTGTATTGGAGTGGGGAAGATTGTTTTGGATTGGAGTAGGACAGATTTGAGTGGGGTGGATTGGATGGATTGGAATGTGGTGGATTGGAGTGGATTGGATTGGGGTTAGTGGTTTGGATTGGAGTGGGATGAATTGGATTGGTCTGGGGTGGATTGGATTAGTGCAGTGGATTGGTGGGGGGTGAGGTGGGGTGGATTGGAGTGGGATGGATTGGGGTTTACTGCACAATTATGTGTTAAAGCATCATTTCAGAAACCATGCATAAGAAAGAAACAATGTCGCTTTGCAAGAACATAATTCTCATCTTTTGATAACAGAGCCCACAAGCAAAAAGAAAAGAAAACATGAGTGTAAAGTGAGAAAAGAAGACTTTGCAAAATAGAAGAAAGTTAACTATAGAAAATAAAACTTTGCAATTTTGTTTGTCCTGCTGGGCACGTTTTTGTCAGTCACACGCCTTCTGTTTGCAGGGCACTAGAAGTAAGAACAAAAAAGTACCTCAATGACATCTGGAGCAGTGGACGGGCACTGATTAAGTTGAATTAATCAGTGCCTGACCCCTGCTCCACAGAGAGAAGCAGAAATTATGTTAGGCCTGCCTTGCCGAATTACAAGGCTGTAAAGGAGAGTGCCACGCAAGCCAACAAATGGTAAGCAACAGTCGGGCTCCAAGCCCTTTTGTTCACAACAGTGTCTCGCAAGTGAGACGCATGCGCTAGCACCTGGTCTTTGAGGCCCAACCCTAAAATCAGGTCTAGAATGGTGGCGCAGTCACTGAAAAGGAAAGATGCAGATATTTTCTCTGCAAATGCCTTTTTCCAATGGCCTGCCAATGCATGCTTCAAGACACATGAGCACTAATCTCCTACAATGTTGCAATGGGTTGTTTGATAAAGAAGATCCATTCCTAGATGGGCGCCAATATGCATGCACTCATTGTGACACGACTGTGTACATGCATCCTAAAATGTTGCAGCCATTTTTAATTGAATGTTCTTCAATGGTGGGTGGCTGTTTTAGAATGAAAGATTAAAATGTTAATAAAGAGAAAAAGAAATGCCCTCAAAGTGCAAAAATGTGAGCAAACAGTACAGCAGCATTTTCTAGCTTCAGGGCATGTTAAAAAATAAAATAAAATATTAGGACTTGGGTGTTGGAAAGTGCCCATTAGTAGTGATAAGTAGTGACTTACCACTAATAATAAGGCCACAATTACAATAAAAGGATCAGTTAGGGTCTCAATAAATTATTACCTTGCTCAACCCTTGGTAGCTGGCAAAGAGCAGGCAGACATAACTTAGGAGACAGGTGTGTAAAGCATTTAAAAACACCAATATATTAAATAAGTAAGACACAACACACAAGTAAAATCCAACTCCAATTTAAAAGAGTAGATTATATTTTAATGAACAAATTGACACCAAAAAGACAAAAATCCAGAGATATGAATTTTTAAAGAGTAAATGTTAAACTAGCGCTTAGAAGCAAATAGCGCTCAAAGGGCTAAAAAAGGTTGTGCTGGACTGGTACAAAGTTGATAGTTCTTTACACTTACTTCCAGAAGTGTTTCTTGATGAGGGGAAAGTGGTCCATAGCACCAGCCAAGGGTTCAGATGCTGTGGTTTGACTCTTTAGATCTGGGACTACAACTTCCACAGTGTACCTGGTCAGCTTATGGAGTTTTTACAAAAGTTGCTCCAAACTTCTCCAAACTTCTGGACCTTATTTCAGAAGGTCTCCTTGAGGGTTCAAAGTGTCCACAAAACCAATCCAGGGATCTAGAATCTCTGAGATGGCCCTTGGTTTTTTGGGACTACAATTCCCACAATGCACATGGCCAAATTCTTAAACATTCACTGGACTCACTCAAGGATGGGGATTTCTTGGCAGAGATGATGTAGGTGGGCTCTGTTAACCTGTAGCTTGTCCACTTCTTTATCCTTGTGAAGCCAGGCAAAGTCCTTAGGGCTGTAGTACCAGATTGTGCAGCAGGTGCAGTCCTTCAGAGTGCAGTCCTTTGGGTTCAGATCAGGGTTCCAGTAGGACAGTCCTTCTTCTCGTTGTTGTTTCAGACAGTAGATCTGAGTTGCTTGGCAACTCTTCCATGTTTATGCAGTGTTTCTGGGCGTCAAACAATGGGATGCGGGGTGCAACCCTCAGGTATGACCACTTCCTCCAAAGTGTGACATATTATTGTCCCAGAAAGCACTGTTCTTCCAAAATCCAAAATGAAGAGAATCTCTCCTGAAGAGTTAGATGAGGCTAAGTCAACCCACTGATGTGGCTAAGATTATCTAACCCTCCTCTTCTAACACCTTCCCTAATCTAATTACAGGGGCTCCTGTGTGGCTGGGGGAGTCAGATGTGGGGAGGGACTGTTCCCGTCCTAAAGTGTCATTCTCCCTTTGAAGACTAGTTTGGCCACTTCGCCCCCTTCCTGACTGTAGCTTCTGCAGCTGCATCTCTCCTCCCTCAGGAAATCCATTCTCTCTCTTTCAGGCTACTACACACCTCATAAAGAAAGCTTGGCTCAGCCTGGCAGAGGCTAGCCAATCATGAGAGGGCAGCTGGAAACCTGGATTTTGGCTTGCAGAAAATAAAGTTTAATAACTTCTTTTCTGTGATAGTCATTATAAATCTAACATTAGCAAACTATTGTATTTATCATAGATAACATGTTAATACATTGAATGAGATTTTTATCTCACTCCTGTCAATATTTATACTTATATAAATATAATAAAATATCCCAATGTTAGCCTACGGATCCATGTTACAATGAGAGAAAAACAACATTGACAGTTTTTCCCTCACCAGGGCTTCTAAAACATCTTTTATAATGACCCTTCTTATAGATACAAGCTACCCTACCCCTGGGACACCTAGGGGAGAACGTAGGGGTAACATATGTAAAAATAAGTTAGTTTGAGACTTTGGAAATACCTTTAAATCCAAAGTCGAATTTGCATATAATTTGATTTTAAAGACAGTCTGCAAAGCAAGGCTGCCTTTAAAATGACAGCAGGCAACACAGCAGTGCACACACCAGTGCAGGAATTTTACTGGCCCATTAAATATCCTTGCCCTATTATATACTAGGGAATTATAGGTATTTTAAATCCCCCTTGTCTTTTTATATGCTAGGAACTTACAGGGGTCTGTCAGTACCAATTGTAATTATACCTAATTACCATGTACCTTTTACACAGAGCACAGTCCCCGAGTCTGCTTAGCAGGGTACAATCAGAGTCAGAAAACCAGCACCTAGTAGTCAAAATGGGGACAAAAAGAGGGGGGACACTGCAAACAGGTCCTGATTTCTAACACAACCCCCTCCCAGCTAACAGTCCAGGTGACTCAGCCCAATCCTGGAGTTTCCTTGCCATGCCGTGCTTGTGCCTGCTTCCGGTAAATCAATTAAACAACGACGCCTTAAATAAGTCAATAACTGATCAAGAGCTTTCCCTGACATTGGATTTATTTGATCTCCAACATAGCTCTCAGTTTGAAAAATCAAGCCTAAATTCTAAGGATTTGCCGCCCGCTCTTCCAAATGAATCTCCTTCCTCAGCTAAGCAAGACAGCTTCTACCAGCCTACGGAATACTATACAGAGCGATTGGCCCAAGTGGAGAGAACACCGTTGAAAATAGGACAAGCATCAATAATGCATCTGGATAAATTTGATGTCCAAATTTCAGTACTGCAATCTTTGGCCACTGATATTACAGAAATATACTTGAATTTAGAAACATTAAATAATTTATTTATTAAAGCCCAATCAGCAACTACAGTATCTGAATTGATGTGCTATTGCATGCACTTAATGAACAAACTAGCTAGTCTGCCAGAAATTATGTCAAGCTTAAGCCAAGATTTGCAGAGCAATTTGGCATCACAAAAGGCGGTAAATCCTGCAAGTAATAGCTTAGAGGTAGAGACTCCAATGGTAAAAATTGACCTGTACCAGATTCAGCGCACCAAACAAGTAACTATAAAACAGGCAGCTCTTAGCCCATTAAATACTGGACCCCAGCAGAAAGAAGAAGGGTTAACAGAAGACTCAAAACCCCATTGGGTGCTCTCTAGAAAAAAATTAAAACGGCTGAAAAAACTTCATAAAAAGGGGAAAGCCCTCCCCCCACCCCAGCTTAGAAAGCAGCTTTTTTCCACTGTTTAAACAGTCAGACCCCATAGGGCTTCATCTGACGCATTGGAACAGGAAGAAGACATCAACACTGCTAACATAAAAGCTACTATAGAGAATGGAAGTACACCCAAGTGTCCCATGAACAGACCAGGTAAGCTCTGAATGAAGATAACTTTGACACCTCCTGAGCATCCTACCACAGTGACCAAGCTTCACATAGAAGAAAATCTGACACAGACAGAGCACTCAAAGTAAAGCACAAAGAAAATCTGACGCAGGCAGAGCACTCATAGGAAAGCACAGAGGAAATAGAAGGCATGCAGCATAGCAATTCAGTACTAGCTCAGACTGAAATATTTACATGAATTAATGAAGGAAATACTCTTAACAATAATGAACAGATTGCGGGTCATCCTCATATAAATAAATCTTCTCCCTTGAAGTCAACAACTTGTGTAACTTCTGTAGTGACTGGAGAGCAACCTCCCATTGGGAGTTCGTCTAATGAGGAGGCAGAGAATGTAGCAAGTCTGTGAATGTCCTAAAAGAAACAGGAAACACTACTGGAGGAAACTGGGACATAATAAAACCTCCACAAAGCAAAGTGATAGCTCAAGGAGGGCCATGCCAGGTGCAGCCATTTGATTATTAACAAACAGCAAATCAATCAATCAATCAATCATTATTTGTAGAGCGCGGGCTTGTCACCCGAGAGGGTATCCAGGCGCTTGCAGTAGGTCTCATTCAAAGGTCTCATTCGAAGAGCCAGGTCTTGAGCCCCTTCCTGAAATTGGTCAGCGAGGGCGAGGTGCGCAGATGGAGGGGGAGGGTGTTCCAGTCTATGGTGACAAAAAAGGAGAAGGAGCGTCCTCCAGTACGGCAGCAGTGTATACGAAGGATCTACACGAGGATGGGGTGTGCGGAGCAGAGGTTCCTGGGGAGACGGTGGAAGTGCAGACAGCGGTTTAAATAGGTGGGTCCTAGGTCATGAAGGGCTTTGAAGGCATGAGTCAGGAGCTTGAATGGCATCGCTTCTGGACTGGGAGCCAGTGGCGGTCTTTCAGGTGCTGGGTGCTGTGGGTTTTCTTGCGTAGATTGAGGATCACTCTGGCGGCTGCGTTCTGGATCGCCTGGAGTCTTTGCATGAGTTCGATGGTGGTCTCTGTATGGACTGCGTTGCCATAGTCCAGTCAGCTGGTGATGAAGGCATCCATAACTGTCTTCCTGGTAGTGATGGGGAGACACTTGAAGATTTTGCCGAGCGTGTGGAAGCATGCTGAGGAGACGCCAGTGATCTGACGTTTCATGGAGTGTTCGCTGTCTAGGATGATGCCGAGGTTGCAGGCATGGCCTTTCGGCGTGGGGGTGTGTCTGAGTTCCAATGGCCACAAGAGTTGTTCCAAAGGGTGATGTGGTTGCCGAAAATGAGAACTTCTGTTTTGTCCGTGTTGAGTTTTAGCCAGCTGTCCTTCATCAATGCTGATATGTTCTTCATGTAGTTGTGGAAGTTAGACTTTGTAGAGGCGGGGTCAGCAGAGAGTGATAAGACGAGTTGTGTGTTGTTGACGCAGGAAATTATTTTGTTGTTGTGCGGTCTGTGAGTGATGTCATGTAGACATTGAAGAGTGTTGGGCTGAGGGATGAACCTTTGGGAATGCTGTAGATGCTGAGCTTGGCTTCCGATGTGAAGGGGGAAGCTGACTTTCTGGGTGTGACCTGTGAGAAAGGATGCCATCCATCTGAGCGTGTCGTCTGTTATACCAATTTGGTTTAGGCATTCGATGAGTGTGTGGTGGGAGACCATGTTGAAGGTGGCACAGAGGTCAAGCAGGATCAGGGTGGCTGATTCTCCTCTGTCAGGTAAGGTGCAGATGTTGTCTGTTGCAGCGATCAGAGCTGACTCGGTACTGTGGTTGGTTCTGAATACTGATTGGGAGGGGTCTAGTAGGCTGTTTCTCTCCAGGTGTTTGGGGAGCTGGAGGTTGATGGCCTGCACCAGGACTTTGGTGGGAAATGGGAGCAGGGAGATGGGACAGTAGTTCTCCAGATCACCGGGGTCTGCTGAGGTTTTCTTGAGGAGGGGTCTGACCTCAGTGTGTTTCCAGGTGTCGGGATATGTGGCCGTGGTTAGAGAGGCATTGATGATGGTGGTGAGTTGACGGCTGATTTAATCTTTTTTGAGGTTGAAGAGTAGGTGGGGGTTGGGGTTGGTGGGTGCTCCAGAGTGGATGGAATTCATAAGGGTGCTTGTGATTGGTGCACTGTGTTTCCTTGCAGTGAGTGGGTGGTCAGCGATGTGTGCTGATTGGAGGCTGAGGAGGTTGGAAGGTTGGGGGTCGAAGTTCTTGAAGATGGTTGCTATTTTGTTGTGGAAGTGGTGGGTGACGGCGTTGCAGAGCTCCTGTGATGAGGAGATCAAGTTTTCAGTGTGTTGATGATGAAGTTGGCCAACTTGTTTTGTACCCCGAGTATCGATCTCAAGGAAAGCATGGTATATTAAATAGAGGCAACTTAGTACAACTATTTTCTGCATTGCCTGACCTGGAGAAAATCACTACTCCAGATATTCTCACAGTGGCCTTTATCAGGGGTGAGACAGGAGATACCAATGAAAGCACGAGTCTGGTATTGTCTACTGAGATCAAAGCGAAAATGTTATCTCACAAAGCTGCCCTTGAAGCATGGGGCATCCTGATCAGGACACCTCCGGCTATCCGATACCCAGAAGTGTTCTCTCGTTGGTCAAGAAAGAGCTTTCGTCTGGCCAAATGGACTACAGGAACAGCCCAGATCACTAAAAAAAATGAGAGCTTTCCTTCAGGATACAAAAGGCCCAGATTTACTTGGTAATCCCTTTCGAGGAATAACGATTTTGAGATGTGTAGCTAATCCAAAGTATACCTCTAACAATAATCCTATGCAATGTCCCTAACACAGAAAGCTGTGCTGGACTGTTCCCATGAGGCACAGGGTCAAGCCTGATTTGCATATGGCTGGGTCCAAACTGGGGTGGCGTGGTGAGCAAAAGAACAATGGATTAAACCCAGATCTTTGTGACTGGGGGAAAAAGTTTGCATTGTTCAGCATTCCGTCCTTTATTTGTTCCTTTTGCTTTTGTCGCCCTAAGTGGGAATGGTATGCCCAGACTTGGGTCCCGTGCTCACTGCACTACTGGATTCAAGCTAGCCTGGCTGATGAGGGGTGATGCCCCGAAACTGGTCCCAGGATGCTTGTTTCCGGTCCAGGGATGACCTGGCTTGGCAGGTTGGGCTGGACTGTTCCCATGAGGCACAAGGTCAAGACTGATTTGCATATGGCTGGGTCCAAACTGGGGTGGTGTGGTGAGCAAAAGAATGATGGATTAAACCCAGATCTTTGTGACTGGGGGAGAATGTTTGCATTGTTCAGCATTCAGTCCATCATTTGCTCCTTTTGCTTTTGCTGCCCTAAGTGGGAAGGGTAGGCCAAGACGTGGGTCCTATGCTCACTGCGCAACTGGATTCAAGCTAGCCTGGCTGATGAGGGCTGATGCACCAAGACCACTCCCAGGATGCTTGTTTCCAGTCCAGGGAGGACCTGGCTTGGCAGTTCGGGCTGGACTGTTCCCATGAGGCACAGGGACAAGACTGATTTGCATATAGCTGGGTCCAAACTGGGGGGGGCGTGGTGAACAAAAGAACGATTGATTAAACCCAGATCTTTGTGACTGGGGGAGAATGTTTGCATTGTTCAGCATTCCGTCCATCATTTGTTCCTTTTGCTTTTGTTGCCCTAAGTGGGAAGGGTATGCCCAGACGTGGGTCCTATGCTCACTGCGCAACTGGATTCAAGCTAGCCTGGCTGATGAGGGCTGATGCACCAAGACCACTCCCAGGATGCTTGTTTCCAGTCCAGGGAGGACCTGGCTTGGCAGTTCGGGCTGGACTGTTCCCATGAGGCACAGGGACAAGACTGATTTGCATATGGCTGGGTCAAAACTGGGGTGGCGTGGTGAGCAAAAGAACAACGGATTCAATCCAGATCTTTGTGACTGGGGGAGAATGTTTGTATTGTTGCCAACCCTTCAGCCTGGGACGACTCCTGGTGGCCAACATCACTGGGAACAGCCCCGCCACCCACCGACCACGTACGCAACCTAGGGGTCATCCTCGACCCCACCCTCTCCATGACTAAGCAGGTCAATGCCGTTTCCTCATCCTGCTTCAACATCCTCCGAATGCTCCGCAGGATCTTCAAGTGGATCCCCACCGAAACAAGAAAAACAGTCACCCAGGCCCTCGTCACCAGCAGGCTGGACTACGGAAACGCCCTCTACGCAGGAACGACGGCTAAGCTCCTGAGACGGCTGCAACGCATCCAGAACGCCTCTGCACGTCTTATCCTCGACATCCCCCGACGCAGCCACATCACACCCCACCTGAGAGACCTGCACTGGCTCCCTGTCAACAAGAGGATAACCTTCAAGCTCCTCACCCACGCACACAAAGCACTCCACAACTCCGGACCAGCCTACCTCAACAGACGACTCAGCTTCTACACCCCCACCCGCCAGCTCCGCTCAACCAGCCTCGCCCTCGCCACAGTCCCCCGCATCCGGAAAACGACCGCCGGCGGCAGATCCTTCTCCCACCTCGCCGCCAAGACCTGGAACACCCTCCCCACCAACCTCCGACAGACCCAAGACCTACTGGCCTTCAGAAGACTCCTCAAGACCTGGCTCTTCGATCAGTAGCAGCACCACCCCCCTCTTCCCCCAGCGCCTTGAGACCCTCGCGGGTATGTAGTGCGCTTTATAAGTGACATGATTGATTGATTGATTGATTGATTATTGTTCAGCATTCCGTCCATCAGTTGTTCCTTTTGCTGGAATATGAGAGGCTTGAATAATTTGCTTAAAAGACCTGACCTATTAAAGGAACTGCAACAAAACAAAATAGTATGTTTTCAAATGATCTGGCAGCGATCATCATGCCCATGGCAAAATCATAATGAATATTACACTTCAGCAATGCCTTCATAAAAAAGAGGGCACCCTTCCGGAGAAGTGGCTATATATACACAAAAGAACGTGGGAGCAGGAGCCACAGTATTGCACACAGGAGAGGATGATCTTGTTTTCATCAAACTACATTTTGCAGCCACTAGTCCCCAATTGCCAGTAACAACAATCATCGGAAATGTTTATATAAACACCGCTCCAGCAAAGAAAAAAGCACGTCAAAAATCTCTTGTTAAGGTTTTAATAAGGATGTATCTGCTCTGTCCTGATGTGCTATGGCTCCTCACGAAGGATTTCAACTCAATCATCAATGTGGCAACAAGTTGAGGATTCTGAGAGAGGGATTCCTCCTATAGTCAAGAACAAAAGCAGGGAAGTTAGGAGCACACTGAACAGCTTAGGCCTCTGAGCTCCGAATGGCAGATTTCCAACTGACCATCCTGCTTCATTCACCTGCATCTGAAGTAGAAAAAGATCAACATTGGATTACATTTGGGTTACAGTGGTTTACTTTAAGACAATAAAAAAATTCCATGTTGGTTATGTTGCTCTGATATGAATTTACCTTAAAGAAATGAAAAGACAGCTGTTTAGATTGGGGGACTACCAAATCATATGGCAGACACCCTTCTTCTACTTTCCCTTCTGTCAGTGCTGGGGCAGCACCCTGCTGTTTGACAGCAGCCTAATGGCTCAGGACTTCCTTGTGGTGAGGTGAAGCCTCACCAGTGCCAACTTTGGGTTTCTCCCTTACTGGGACAGAAGACCCTTGGCTCACTGGAACTCTCTTTAAGAGTGGCTTACATTTACTCTTCCTTTTCCCTTTCTTTTGGGACCCCTGTCTCCTAACTGGAGGGACTGATTCCCCAGGAACTTTGGGATGGGGGTGCGACCTGGGCGATCAACCCACTTGGGTTCAGACCAACCTCTGGGAGGTCAGTGCCCAGGAGAAAATCTAAGGGGAGGTCTGCAATGACTACCACCTTATACCAGCTAAGGGTACCCTCCCATTCTAGGGGCACTATGGCTACAGGTTTGGTGGTGACCTCACCTGGGGCTACCCTTAGTCTCCCCTTCCACATACATGTCTTGAGACACCAACCTGTCACTCACTATTGTGTGTCTGGCACATGTGTCTCACAGGCCAATGGCAGGGATCTAATTCATCTGAATGGAGTTAAAGTGCCTACTCCCAACCTCAGGGATCACCAGTTAACCATCTGTAACTGTCTCCCCGCACAATGCTGCGAGGACTTCCTCACCTGAGGAGTCCTCTTCTAATGCTACACTGGACAGCCCAGTGCTAACCTACTTTTTGGAACAGGCGGGATCACCACTGAAGTTACCAGACTGCTGACAGTCAAAGGACACCCTGTTGTCCAAGTACTTCTTCAGCCCTGGGATCCCCTCTCTCTGCGTCTCAGAGTTGGGGTGGGATCTACTCACCTCCTTTTTAGGGTTCTGGGGTACTGAGGGATTCTCTGTGGTGGGCTTACCACCTCCCTTCTTGGTTTTGTGGGCCTAACCCCCCCTCCTTCTTGGAGTCTCCCCCCAGGTACTGCTTGGTTAAACTGGTTCTCACACACTCATCAGCTGTCTCTCCTAGTTCCCTGCGACTAGACAGCTTTGAGTCCACTAGATACTGGTGTAACTTTTCTTGTTCACAATGAGTCAGGATGTGCTCCTTATGAAATAGGTTATACAACCCCTCATAAGTACTCACTTTGTTACCTTTCGTCCAGCCCTATAGTGCCTTCATTAAAATGTCCACAAAGTCCACCCATGACTGTAAATTTACCTTCTGGGTGTCCCTGAACTTTACAGTGTACTGTTCTGGGGTCAGACCAAACGTATTGGCTAAGCATTGCCTCATGTGGGTATGTTGTTTTCATGTGTAAAATATTAGTTATTGACTGACACACAAAAGGTTTGTTAATATAATGGTTGACCAGGGGCAAGGTACAATGCCAATTGTGTTATGAGTTAGGAGTACGTTATGCTAGCCAGTACTTCCTGCGAGGGTATGACATCCTCAACTAGCATCCATGTAGAGTCATTGTCTAGCTGTTTAAACTGCAAAAAGTGCTCTATCAAGGGGGCCTTTTGTATTCAACAGACGATTTTGCCCTCATGTTGACTGATTCTCAGCTTCACCTTCTGTGTAGTATGCCTAACAATGAGTAACTCAACTCAGTCAATCGATGGCACAAATTACATTGAAGCTGTTACAATTTGTGAGGGGTTTATAAGGTTTGTGTACTACCGAAACATCTTAGTTTTACTTGTTTGCGCACGTACAACCTAGTTGCCACATGTGAAATCTCTTACAACGTCCAATGCTAAGGTCAACACTTGGTTTTATGGGCTTAGACCACTTGATCTTCAATATTCTGATTTCTTTTAAAGCAATGAGGTTTTTTTCAAATTGTACATTAATTAGTACTAGTTACAAAAAGTATTCTTTAGATGAAATCTTTCAAAGGATTGAAAGCAGTGTCATGAATCTTATGGGTTAATACTTTCTCTCTTAGACAAAACCAGGCATGCACATGTGCTCACCTACCAGCCAGGAAGGATAACCTCTCATGTTCAATCTTTGGCAGGGGGCTTCTGATTCCAAAAATAGTGACATTTTGTATTCACAATAATCATTTACGAGCAAGAATTGCCTAAAAAGAGGCTATTGCAAAGAGTATTAAAATGGTGGATGTCCTGTAGAAAGATGTTGCTTTTTGTAGATTTTTAAAACAGAGTAGAATGAGTATTATCCACATCATGTTTAATTTCCTGGTCATGTTAGACTTGGTGACTTTCTGAGGCTTGGATCAAGACATTCTATGCAGTAGTCCATTGGTTTTGGCCTTTGCAAAGGTTTAACATAGCAGTAATGTACTTAGACTGTATTAGCGAGTGTAAGATTAAAGATGCAAGATTTATGGATTGTACATTTTTATTGTTTAGCCATCGTGCTAAGGTGTGCAGCACTTCATCAGTGCCTTCCCAAACACTAATATGTACTTTTGTTAGAGTTTAATACTCACATTCCAAGGTTTAAGGGTTCTACACAAGTTATTCAAAATACTCCGAGCGCCTTGTATGTGAAACCCTGGTCGAACCACTGAGCACATGGCATCAGTTTGTCATTATTACACTATTGATTTGGCAGAAACAACAGCCCTCCAGGTGGTCTTAAGTGATGCTGAGCTAGAGCGAGCATGCATTATTGTTTGGGATTTGAATAAACTGAAAGTGAAAGAATGCCTCTGCACCAACCCTTGTTAAGGAGGCCTGATATTTGCTTGAGGTGTGGGCTGCCTGAGGGAGTGCATTAGATATTTAACCACTTTTTAGCCTTCGAGACATAACTTCATTTTGTCAATAAGCAGTGTTTCAGTTGGTCAGTTGCTGTATTTTTCATCTGTGACCAGGGATACTGGCCATTTCTGAATTTTGTACACCCAGGGACAGGATTGTGTTTGCACAACTTGTTGTCTGTAGTTTGTTGTGAGACTAGGTACTGCTACAAGCATTTGCCATATACAATTTAGTTAGAAAATCACAAAATATATAGATATTTCAGCAGTACCCCTCCAACACTTGGGTCAAGATTTTTAAAGTCCGCTCTTCCCCAACCTGGCCATAGTTTCTACCGACCACACATTCTACAGCAATGAATCACCCTACTACATGTCAGTCAATATTCTATGCATAGCTTTAAGGAATATATGGAAAGAAGAGAGCATAATATTTATAGCATGCATTTATGGAAGCCAATCCATTTGTTTTAAACTCTATATGCTTCCATGTTGAGGTTTTGTGAAATTAAAGATTTCCAGAACAAAAGAAGTTAAGGTAACTGTAAGGTGTGTTCAAGCAAAAATAACATGCTTTCCTATTTAAATCTGGGAGCATTAAGAGCACTGAAAGATCGAGGGAACAGAGAAACAAATCGAAGCTAGCCATCAGACAGTTATAAACATGCCTATGTCTAAAGTAAAGTGCCCGGGTTCTGAGTTACACAGTACTAAGAGAATACAAGCACAGTGTTCCTTCATTACCATGCAATTAAGAGTTAAACCCCAGGGAATGGGGATCAACTGTGTGGATCCGGATTTATCAGGTGGACACCTGAATCACATTCCCAATTGCATAGGGTTTGATGCTCATGTTTAGCATGTCACATAAGGCAAAACTGTGCTGGGTTTATATGCTGACAATATATTACTAAATGTTATTAACTAACCTTAGACCTCACTTTCTTTTCTTTAATTAAGGGCCTCCATCCTGTAAGAACAGATTTCTTTACTTACTCTCTTTACTTTACATTATCGCATTGGTTGTTGACTTTAGCAGCCCATTGCGGGTTTGCCAGTGCCACAAAAAACCAGTCCCATGCTATAGAATTATTAGATGATTACTATTGGGACACCAAGGGTCCTCTTAAAAATTAGGAATTCCATATTTCCATGTGTTTTTGCCTGCTTGGAGCAAATAAAATCTCCATAAAGAAACAACTGGGCTTGCATTAAATCCATGGACCTTGTCATTTCTGTGGCACCAGTAACAGGAATTTCTAGCTACATCAGCACTGAAGGGCAAGTCGTAATGAGGCTCCTAAAAATGTACATTTCAAAATGCAGTTTAGAATGTTAGGTTTCAATTGGCATTTGTTTTTCAATTAGTCTCAGCGTGTAAATGGCTCTGATAAAGTTTGATGGGTTTCGGCTGATGAGCCTATAGGACCCAGCAGGTCAATACCATTGTTTCTGACAGATGTCAGCCCATCGTAACCTAGTTGTTGAGGTTAGACATAAAGCTGTGAAACCAGATGAGAACAGTGTCTCTGAGATCCAAGCCATCCAGGTGCTCTAGAAGCACCTGGGGTAGATTTATTAACATTTGACACAGTATAACACAACAAGACAACTTATAGCGTTGCATCAAATGGAGAGGGCAGGAATGTATCATTTTCTACTAAGATAGGTTGCATTCCTGCTCTGTCTCTGCGCTGGTGCACTAGTGTCTCTCAAGTGTCAATGCAGGCACACTTGCTCCACAAAAACAATCCTCTGAGGCATTTTCCTCTTTCTATGTGTGCTGCACAATGCATCACACGTAGAAAGAAGAAAAAGTTAAGAGAAATAAACATTCCCCCTCGTTACACCTCCCCTGGGAAGGCGAAGCATTTTGATGCATTCCCAGGTTTACTATTGTTAGTAAATCTGGGAATGCATCAAAAACCAGAGGTGGATGTGTTAGGAACACCCACAGCCCACAGTAGCACAAGGCAGCACCCCCTGCTGCCATGTGTTACTCCAAATATACTATGCCACACAGAGCCCTGAAAGGTGCCTCTCCACAGCATAGTGTGATGAGAAAGGATCTGCTGGAGGATCGGGCTACAGATCCACAGTCACATTGTCAGTGGGCCCTGTTCTGGTGCGCCAGTATTAACTGAGCCCCCTGACTCTGGCAGAGTTAATGCTTATGGGCGGATGGAAGGGCTGGGGCTTGGTAAATCTCATGTTGGTCAGATATTATGGTAAGACTCAAATCAGTCATACATGCCATCATAGTTGTGAATGCCTGGGAACTGGTGCAAGGCCCAGCCTCTCAATGGCTACGAAAATTAGGCAGGAGTCAATTACATATCAGTGTTGGAGGGCTGGGAAAAGTCAATCTCATTTGGTGGAATACTAACATGACCCGTGTCGTTTGTAGGCAGGCTGAGGCCCTATAACCTGCCCCTGCCTTTATAACCTGCTGGTGTGTGAGTGCACGTAGCTGCAAGAGACTTCTGTCATTCTCACCTGCAGCTGATGGGCATGTAGAAGCCATTCATTGATGTTGAAATCAGTACCACAGACGTCTTCACCACTGCCAACAATAATTGACGTGTAGCTCGGCCTGATCTTGTTTGCATGTACCCAGCTCTAGGTCATACCCCTCAGAAAGGATGCTTGCTTAGATTACATCTTGAAGTAGAAACAGACATTTCTGGGTCACCTCCCTGCCTGGAATATGATTCAAGTTGACTATTTGATGTAAAACCTTGGTATCGCTTTGTCAAAGAGTTCTGCTTGGGTGCTTGAATTTCCTCCCTTCTTAATTTTTCTAACTCAAATCCCTCGGTGCATTCCGGGCTTTTGTACCATGAGTCATTAACTTAAATTAGAGCTTATGTAATGAAAGCTGTACTTGCCTGCCATCTAGAGGGAAGACAGAGTTTTAACCATCGACTCTTTTAGCTTAATTTCTGCATTGTGGTTTTAAGAGGTGAAGGCTGAGTGTAAGCGGCGCAGTGGTTCCCAAACTGTGTTGTTTGGCGCCTCTGGCTAGTTTTAATGGCGCACCAGGGTGCCGTGGTACCCAGATTGGATACCACTGGATAGATCATCTAATGCCACTGATATCACACTTTGGGGCATATTTACAACAAAATGGTGCTGCGCAGCGCTGCATGCAATTTAGCTGCGCCACACTGCGTCTTTTGAAAAACACAGGGATGCACCGTGTTGACAAGAATGTGCCGCACCCCTGTGTTTTCCCTTGCGCCGGTGCTAAAATAGCTGCTAGCGCCATTGCAGGCACCCTTGCACCATGGTGCAAGGGGCCTGCGTTGCAGGGATGATTGTGTTTGTGCAGGAATTAATGGCGTTTTGCTCCTTCTCTGTGTGCTGAATAATGCAGCATACATAGAAAGAGCAAAAATGAGGAGAAATAAAAGTATTTCTCCTCTTTGCGCCACTCTAACGCCTCCTTTTCAAAGGCGTTAGTTTTTGGCGTAGCCGCAGATTTACAGATCCTTGTAAATCTGTGGCTGTGTCAAAAAGCAATGGATGTTGCCTGGGAATGCCAGCAGCAACACCCATTGTATGCCCCTTTGCAGCAGAAAACTGCAGCGTGGAGGGCCATATTTACAAGGCAATGTTAAGCCACGCAAAGTTTATATTATGACCCAGTGTTGCTGCTAAGTTTCACTGGCTTTTTCGTAGCAAGATTGGAAGACTTCTTGTTTTCTGGCACAAAATGAAGCTGGTAAAATATGAGATACTGGTCTTGGCTAAGAGGTTACCACTAGTGGGGCATGTCATCAAACCAGCTTCTGCTACTGAGCTGCGTTGTTTTTTAGTGACTGTAACATGGTGCATTATTATCCACAAATACTGTTTTCATTAAAATAGCCAATAAAGGAACTATAATACCTGATCTTAGACCTGTCAGCCTTAGGGTGGTCTCTCCCCAAACGTTGTGCCTACTTGCCTCCCATTTTGCTGGATTTTTGCTTCTGCTGGCCTTAGGACTCTGCTCTTTACCACTGCTAACCAGGGCTAAAGTGCTTGTGCTCA
Source organism: Calotriton arnoldi (assembly GCA_963921515.1). Taxonomy (NCBI): domain Eukaryota; kingdom Metazoa; phylum Chordata; class Amphibia; order Caudata; family Salamandridae; genus Calotriton; species Calotriton arnoldi. Next base: position 357 of record CAWUFW010018115.1, on the reverse strand, counting down.
CTTCCCTAAACATGGTTTGATTGGCATATACATAATTGGCATATTTTACTTGTAAATCCCTTGTAGGGTGGTATACCATACACTCAGGGCATGTAAATTAAATGCTACAAGTGGGCCTGCAGCACCTTTTATGTCACCCACTTAAGTAGCCCTCCAAAACATGTCCCAGGCATGCCATTGCAGCCTGAAGGCATTGTGTCACACTGCCATGTCGACTTGGCTGTTAAACCCCCTTGCCAAGCCTTAAACTACCCTTTTATTACATATAAGCCACCATTATGGTAGACCCTAGGTAGCCCACTGGGAAAGGTGCTGTTTAAGTAGAAGGTTGGACGTGTAATTTTATGTTTTACATGT